>CAUYSK010107628.1:0-11791 GCA_963575035.1 Avahi laniger | reverse complement strand
ATTAATTTCTTTCTATTTTTGGTAGAGACGGGGTCTCGCTCTTGCTCAGGCTGGTCTCGAACTCCTGAGCTCAAACAATCCGCCCACCTTGGCCTCCCAGAGTGCTAGGATTACAGGCGTGAGCCACCGCGCCCGGCCCTCATCACCTTAAAGTGGGAATATTACCAGTAACTGAGAGAGCAGAGATGAGGATTATATGTGATAATTCATGTTTGCATAATAACCATGAATGGTTATTATAATTGGCAAAATAAGAATGTTTATTATTTTATGTGGCTTTTTCCACCTTCCTCTGGAAAATGAGAAATGAATGCCCCCTTTTATATACATGTAAACACATACACATATACACATGCATATACATATATGTATGGATATTAACATATATTTTTTAATGTGAGGGGTAATTAAGTACTGCTTTTAATTTTAGGTATATCCTTTGGAGTTGAACTCTCTCTTCTTACATCACTTCTGTTTCAACAATAAAAAAATACTTATGTGCTCTTTTTCTCTTAATTCCAGCCTCCTCCCCTCCAAAAATATTGTATTCGTTGCATTGAATTTCCAAGGTCATTTAAAAATGCTTTTGGAAATACAGTCTCAGCATTTGTGGAATGGCTTTGTTTGCTCAAATCCCAGGCTAAGGATGGCTTAGGTGACATTCAGGGTGTTCCCTTTTGGAAATCCTAGAAATCCACTGCTGATCTCTGACAGGGAAGCTTTATCTTCCTGGTAGCATTTGGGGGCCCATTAAAACATCCAAGTGTGCCAACTTATTTCACTGTTCAGATGTTCAGTTATTTGAATATTACCTAGATATTCCATACTTAGTTGTCTTTTGAAGTTAGAATCAAGGTTTAAATTTCCAGGTACTTGAAATTGCTTTTACAACCAAATTTCCAAATTGCACAGGAAAAACTTAAACTGAAAACCTTAACAGGTGGTCAAAACTAAAAGCATCCTACAAACCCAGACAAGGAAGATGCTAAAACAGCATCATCAGAAAAGTAAGAGCATGTGTATTTATCCCTTCAGCCTCACATTTTGTGCAAGACTATTTGAAATAATGGAACTTTGATAGAAATTTCTTGTTAATGTCTTTCGTCACTTTCTGAAAAAGGTTTCCCTGAGAGCCACATACTGAAACATTGTCTGTAGGATTGTTTTCTAGTTTTTTGTTCTTAATCAGTTTCCACTGAAGAAGTCATTGAAGTGATGGTATAATTTACTATCGCCACTACTATCCGTTTTGGAGGCTTAGCATGTACATTTGTAGAACAAAAAGGTAGCAGCCAAGAAAGTCCTTGAACACCAGCTCTGTGAGCATCTTGTCCCTCTGACTGGATCCATGGGGGCCGTAGGTGAGCATCGTTGCCCTAAAGGGGCGTATTACCAATGTTGTGAGTTGTTAGCTTAATTTTTTCTAAAATTTCTGGTTCATTTCAATTACATTTTTCCTAAGACGGGGGTAATAAAAATCTTTTGTAATGAAAAATTTCAAGCATATTTTGAAATTTAATTTCAAAATTAGAGAGACTAGTTTTATGAATTCCCATATTCCCACCATCCAGCTCCAACAATTATCCACACATAGCCAGTCTTGTCTCATCTATAATCCCAGTTTCCTAAGGTATGTTGAAGCAAATCCAGACTTTATATTATTTTATCTATAAATATCTTAGAAGATAAAAGAGAAGGACTTAAACAAAACATAACAATATAGAATGAAGGTCATTTATTCTGAATCCTGGCTCGTGGACTGGTGCTAATTTCAGCATTATTTTGTCACTATTGACTTGCTACTTGGGACCTGCTTGCCCGACTCAAAAAAGAGCATAAACTACATTTTTGTTTCTATGACCTGGGCCTGTATTTTGAAAAGAGGATTTATTTATTCAACAAATATTTGATAATTCCTACAATGAGCCCGGAATATGCTACGTACTGGAGATTCAGAGATAAAACACCAACTCTCCTGAGCTGGGAGAGACGCACGCAAGTCAGCCTTGATGCAAACACACATGTAACTACAGCTCGACACACTTCATGGCAGAGGTGTGTTCAGGTTGCTCTATGTCTGAATGAGATTTCTTTCTCTTATTCACAGTTTCAAAAGGCACCTTGATCCTGGTCAAATTTCAAGTGTTGATTATGTATTAATGTAGGATATATGATTAGAACCCATTTTAGGTGTCTATAGGCTTATCACAAACCAGCTAAAGGAGATGCCTTTCTTGGCGCATGCAACTTGAATGAAACGGCTTAAACTGTTTCCCTTCAGTTTCCTCCCTAACGCTGCACACAGTTCTCTGTCGTGGTGGCAGAAACACTTAAAATGAGTTTTGTTCTTGGAAGTGAGGGAAGGATGAGAGAGGGGACACAGGACGAAAGGCAGGATGATGAGGGCAGAATTCACAGGGATTCAATGTGGCTAGGTCCCCTGGGAGCTCCCTGAGTGGTGGGAGGTGTCACCAGCTGCCCGGATTTGGAGATGAAGCGACTGAAAACCCGTCAAATGCCCGTGATACACACACGCACACACACAGCCTCTCTCAACCTCAATCTCTGAGAGTTTCAAGTTTATCACCTGGGGTCCTGCTGGCCTGGGGCCGGTGGGTGGCAGGTGCCCCTCCTTGGACAGGGATCCCTCACCCTCCCACTCCCTTTCCCTCTCTTCTTCTCCTTGGGTCCCTGGCACCTGCTAGTGGGAAGCCCAGCTTGGTGTTGGGAGCTGCTGTTCCCTGGTAGGGGGTGGGCAGTGGCCTCTGGATTGGGGATGGACAGATGGCTGTTCCCAGGATCACCCTTTTCCCTCCCTCTCTGGGGCCGGAATCCCTGGGCTGGACTCCTGGCGTGGTGAGCCCTGCCTGTGTACTGCTGTGTGTGCTCAACACCCACTCCCTGGGGGCCTCAAAGTGCTATACTGGGGCCCAGGAAGCCCCATCTGTTCCCAACCCTCCACCTCCCTGACCCCCAGGCAGAGTCCTCACCCTCCTGCCTTGCTGTCCCTGGAGGGTGCCCTCCCTGAGTGCTCGTCATGGGGCCATAAGGCAGTTACAAGTCTAGGTAAATCCTGCTCTCTATAGATAGGGGCAGGTAGGGGGCCTTGGGGAGAGACAGCTCCCACTGGTGACTGCTAGACCCTCCCTCACTGGCTGCAAACCCCAAGACCACTTCCCTCCTTTGTCCAGAGCAGGGACAGCCCCTGTGTGGATGTTTTTTATGGTGATCCTAGAATCCCAGTTGAGTTTTCCTGAATTTGGAGCCTTGAGACAAGGGCTTGGGTTGGGGGAGTAATGGGTGTGGGGCTCCAGGATACAGGAGGGAAAGAGAAGGAGGTGAGAAACGGAGAGGGAGGTAAAGTCCATTACTGAGACTGCTGCTAGAGGTAACAGGGGTCTTGCAGGTGAGAAAAATGTCCTTAAGAGAGTAGCTGCCCAGATGGTTTGGAATGTACGAGGTGTTTGCAGGCATGCCCGGCCCCAGCCAAGCGGACAGACAAGGGCTGGAGGGACGCTAGGGAAGCCCCAAGTTGCAGTGAAATGTGTTCTAATCCATATAGTGGGTCCAGATTCCCCCTCCTGCTTAAAATGACTTAAACTTCCAATTTAGCAAATATTGGTCGAACACCTCCTACTGTATTTAATGGAATCTGAGATACCATCAACTATAAAGCATGCTGTTATTTTAAGAAGCTCTGAGAAAAAAGCTGCCTATCCAACTGTGACACGCTAAGAAATACAAGACACTTCCCCAGGTCAGAGATGTGAAAGCGTAAAAGAATGTGGACCTTGGGATGGGCACAGAGAGCGCTACGGCCTGATGGGCAGGCAAGGGCATCGGGACATAGAAGCCGTCTGTGTTCTCCGGAGAGAAGCCGTGCAGAGAGGCGCGATGATGACTCGCCAGGATAGGAGGGAGGAACAGATCAATCGCCTTCAGACTCCAGAGGAGGAGAGATGACTCCTCGTAGGGAGGAGACAAGGAGGCCTTTCTGGACCAGGTGGTGGTATCGGAGCTGGGCTCAGAGGATGGTGGGGTTTGGGCTCTAGGGGGTGAAGGGGAAAGGTATTTCAGGTGGTGGGAACAGCACAGGGAAAGCCTCTGAGCCGCCCTGGAAATAGTCATCGTACTTGCTTGGGATGTAGGATGTGGGTGAGCATCAGGAAGCAATCAAGAATTAGGAAAGCAGTGAACATGCCCTTTGACCCGAAAATCCCAGTCTTAAGTACACGGCCGAGAGCAATCTGCCCTCATGTGCCCGGGAGAAGACACCTGGATTTTCCCAGCAGCACTGAGAGGATACAAAGGTGGGGACTGCTTCTCCACAAGGGAAGGACAGGGCAGGGGTAGGGCGCGGCTGCTCAGAGGGTTTCTTTGCAACAACCCGGCTGGATGGGGAGCGGCGGGGGAGGCTGAGGCAGGCCAGGCCAGACAGGAGGCGGTGAGAGCAGAGAAGGGGCTCTGCAGGGGAAGGGCCAATAGGGCTCGGTGACAGGGGAGGTGATGGCAAGAGTGGAGCCAGGGAACTTAGGACAAGCAGCAGGGTGCTTTTTTCTTGGAGGAGGAGGGAAGCAGGGAGGATTTATTTGCTCTTGTTCACCGGATGGTCCGGGGCGCTACACCTGCGTTTAAATCACCTGGCTTCTGTGACGTGACTCTCTTCCCCTTTCTCTTCCCGTTCCCGTCCGCCTTCCCCAGCTCCCCTGCCCCACGGCATGCCAGCTCCTCCGGCCCTGTCTTGGGGTCACAAGGCTCCTCTGGACACCCCCTGAGGGGCTCAGTCCTTTGAACTATTTCCCACATGAGACGCCCTCATCTTTCGGAATCTCTTCTTTCCCTTGTGCTCCCTGTGTGTGAACAGAGCACGACTGTCCTCAGGATTCCTTGATCCTGAAAGCCGCCATCTGTCCAGATGCGTGCCCTCCTCTCACTCCCTGTCCGCTGCCAGCTTCTTCTGCCCATCCCCCGCATGCCCTGTCTCATGTGAGTCTCCTGACTCACCTTTTTGCTCCGGGTGTTGATACGACAACCCGCTCTCGAGGTGTGGGTATCTCTTGCTTTCTGTCCAGGCCTGCGGGCATTGCCTGGCCATGCTGGCTCCCGTGCACACCTGGAAGTTCAAGGGAGGTAGCATTCCTTGGGCAAAGCTTGGCCAACGGGGGAGGGAGCTGATGAGTACCTCTTCCTTCCCCTGTGTCTTGAGGACAATTCTGAGGCACCTTCTATATGCTTCCTTGGGGGTCTCCAGCCCCAGCCACCCACTGGGGTAGCCAGGCCAATGACGCCGCCTGGGGCTGCCTCCTCCTTTGCCTTCTTCCAGTCCTCCTGGTCCCATTGCCGTTCTTTGGGATCGATTCCTAAACCACCTACACATAAGTCCTTGTCATAGGCCCTGCTTCCTGGGGAGCCCAAGCAAAGACATCCCTCAAACACCCTTAGAGCTCTTCCCTCTGGCCCCCACCACTTTCCTAATTCACACCCACACCCCTCGTGTCTGGGCTGCTCACAGCAGCTCACCTAGTCGATTTGCCTCTAATCTTGTTCTGTTTTAGCTCACCGAATGCATTTTAGCCAGGATGATCTATACTAAGTAAAAGTCTGTCTATATCACTTCTCTACTTTAAGTCCTTGAGAAGCATCTCATCACCTACAGAATAAGTTGTTTTCCATGCTCCATAGGGTGGAACACAAAACACTCTGTCACTTGGCCCCAACCTATGTCTCCCTGCAGCCTCCTGGGCTGTTTTCTGCCTCCTGTCCAATAGCCTGGGAACTGCAAGCTGCGTTCAGTTTGCTGGCCTGTGCCACACTGTCTCACACCCTGGTGCTACTCTTGCCTGAATGTGACCATCTTCTTTGGCCTGGTCAATCTTTACATGTTCTTTAAGACTTGACTTGGGCGTAACCTGTGGCCATCCTGACTGACCCCTGCAGGCCACCCACCTCTGCCTGACCCTGTGCCAAGCCAGGTCCTGTTTATCTGTGTTCCTCCCAGGGGAGGAACCACACCCAGTTACCTCTAAATCTTCACCACTAACGCTGTACCTGGCATATAGCAGGTGCCCAGGAAACATATTTTTGGACTAAATTCTAAATTAAATCTCCACTGATAAAAACTGTCTGTTGGCTGCATCTCTGATGGTTGGTGGTCCCACAGGGTAGCAGGCTGCTGAGATGCACTGGCAAGGAAGGCCTAAGGAATTTATCCTCAGCTGTCAGGGGATTAGACCCCAACTCTGGGTGGCTTTGCCTCAGCACTGCCCTCCTGGCTGGCGCTTGCCTAGCCAGTCCTCTATTTCTTTTCAAAAAATGCACCCCACTTTCTAGTACCAAAATCTGCATTAGTTTCTCAGGGCTGCTATAACAAAGTACCCCAAATTGGCTGGCTTAAAACAGCAGAAATTTACCATCTCACATTTCTGGAGGACGGAAGTCCAAAATCAAGGTGTTGGCACAGCCATGCCCCCTCCAGAGACTCTAGGGGAGAATCCTTCCTTGCCTCTTCCAGCTTCTGCTGGTGGCCAGCGCCCCTCGCCATTCTTTGGCCGTGGTTTCATCACTCCAGTTTCTGACTCTGTTGCCACATGGCCTCTGCGTGTCTCCAAATTTCCTTTTCCTTACGAGGACACCCATCATTAGACTTAGGGCTCACTCTAATCCAGTGGGACCTCATTTTAACTTGGTGACATCCCCCAAGATGTTGTTTCCAAAGAAGATTACAGTCACAGAGGCCACAGGTCAGGACTTCACTGTATCTCTTTTTGGTGTGACACAATTCAACCCCAACAACAATTCACGGAACCCCTTCTGTGTGTCAGGGATTGTGTTTGGTGTGTTGCAACAGAATCATGTTTAATTTTCTCCCCAGTCCTGCCAGGTAGGGAGTATTATCAACTGACTTTACATGCAAGGGTACAGAGAGGCTACACAGCTGGTTAGGAAATAGGAGTCCTCTCTGCTGTGTGTCGTGCATGGTCTCCTGGGACACTGTGAGCAAGACAGTTTCAGGGCGGTACAAAAGGAGAGTGGGCCTTTACCTTCTGCAAGCCTAAATCTTTCTATTATCATTTTTTTTTTATCCCTCAGAGGTAGAGTCCGTACCAAAATCCCTAAAGAAAAAGTAAGAATCTGTATAAGGAAAATTGATACGCGACGATGAACAGAGCATCTCGGAATCAGAAGTTGAGCAAGACCTGGGCTACTGTATTTTCTGAAGGTCCTGAAATAGTAGGGAAAAAGGAAAGAAAAAGAAAAAATAAGGAATGCCCAAACAGGGCTACATAAATAAAGTATGAGATATTTTACTGTGTTTAGAGTGAACAAGTGGACATTTTGACGTGTCAAAAATGCAATGTCAGAGCATTTAGCCTCAGCCGGAGATAACATGAAAAGCCTGAAAGGTGAAGCTGTCTGAGAACCTGAGCTCTGGTTCTGGGCTGAACCCCAAAGCCCAGAGAAGGGCAGAGTGAGCAGCATGTGGTGGTTTGCACTGCTGGGCTCCGCTCTGCGGAAAGGACCAACACTCTGCACAATAGCTAGTGTGGGTGGGCTGTTAGACAGGAGGGTCAGGGATGGGAGGGCCCGGCCCAGAGCAGGCTAATGGAGCAGTTGGTGACCCCGTTTCCCTAGCTTTTAGCTAAAGATACCCCAGATGTCCTGGGAGAGCCGTTGGATGCTCTCGGCTGTGGATTTTCTTGTCCCTGCTAGGATTAGCTCCAGAGCAGTAGTTTCCATCCAACAAAAGTCTTTTTAGAGAAAACCTTTTCCTGGAGGACCTAAAGCTTGTGGTCTCAGAATGAATCCAGAAAAAAATACCCTGTTGTGAGGAGAGTGGGAGCTGCCAGCCTAGTCCAACCCCTGGAGCAGGCGTTTGAGGCTTGGACTCAAGCCAGAGTGGTGCATCCCATTCTGCATCCTGATCTTCTTGGAGTGAATCTCCCCACCTGCAATCAGAGCTACCTGGCTCCCATCTAAACCTGCTGAACCCGAATCTGGGCAGAGTTAGGGAGGGGATAGAGGTGTCATAGGTGATTTTTATATGCACCAAGGCTGAGGGCCGTCAGTCTAAGCTTTGGGGTGGAGGTAGGTTGGAGAAGATGGTGCTAAGTTGCCATTTCATGGGTGCGGATTCTTGAGAGCAGGGGAGTCAGTTCAAGTGACTGGGAAGGAGGAGGGCTAATGCCGGGCTGGGTGGAGGGCGTGCCATTGTGCTAACTGAGGAAAGAAGCTGCTGGTGGCTAGTTAGGGAAGACTGAGCCAGGCAGCATGCCCTGAGCCTCAGCTACTAAATAATTCTGGCCCTTGTAGCAACCTGCTGCCTTGCCATTTATTCTAGTTACCTTTGCTGTGCAATAGAACACCCCAAAATGTAGTGGCTTAAACAACAATAATCATTTTATTATCTCTCACACTTTCTGTGGGTCCTGAATTCAGGGAAGGTTCGGCAGAGCAGTTCTGTCTTGGCTGTTCTCATGCAGTTATAGTTAGATGGTGGTTAGAGACAGAAATCGGGGATCTGGAACAGCTGGGGGCTGGCTGTACATCTCTTCCTCTCTCTGTGTATTCTCACATGCCTCTCCAGGAGGTCTTTCTGTGTGAGATGGTTTGGGCTTCCTCACAACATGGCCGCCCCAGGCCCTTTCATAGCATGGGCCCCGCATGAGTGTTCCAGTGAACAGGGTAGAAGCCGCATTCCCTCTTATGGCTCAGCCTTAAAAGTCACACGGCATCACTTCCATCACAGTGAGTTACAAGGCTGCCTAGATTCAAGAGGAGTGGGCAAAGATCCCTGACTCTCAACAGACAGAGTATCAAAGTTCCATAATGGAAGATCAAGTGAGATGGGAGATATTCTTGCAGCCATCTTTGGGAATTATATATATATTATTAATATATTTGGGTATTTATGTATATAATATGCCCACCCTAAATCAAAACATTATTTTAAGAACAAAATTCCTCTAATGGTCAAGAAGTCCGTCAGTGATGAGGGAAGCTGCCTTTCTCTGGATAGTTCTCAATGAGTTGGAGCCTTTCATTTTGAAACTGAGGAACTGGAAAGTCTCTCTTCAGAAAATATGTCAAGTGATTTTTGAGGACTAAGGCATAAATAGCATCCCCTCAGACATCACTTAAAAAAAACCTGCTTGCTTGTGCACGGTTGGGTACATGACAAACACTTGTTCCCACTTTATTGATGAGGAAACTGAGGTTCAGAGAAGAGATCCAAGGCCCAGAATAATAATGGAACTGGGACTAGACAGGGTTGAGGATTTCTGGTTTCCATACTAAAGCCAGGTGGTCCCCACAAGTGTGCGGAGACTGTTCACAGTTTTCAGGAGTCATTTTACAATGTAGGGGAGTGGACGATGTCCCAAAACTCATACAAAGCTGACAGCAGTTTGCTCCCTTGTGGCGAGACCTTCGGCACTACCAACAGGATCAGGTCTGACTCTCTCTATAGAATGTTCGAGGGCCTCCGTGATGTGATGTGTATATAATCTTTATATGCGGGTATATTCCATTCCTCAAAGTTAATTCATAGCTGTGGGAGGCTGATAGGCATTTGATGAAGGTAATAGTTTCTGCAAAGATCACTGCCCCTCTTTTCCTCACCCCACCACCTACCCTCTCTTCCTTGAACAGCTCTTGCCGGTTTTAACAAAGGAGAGAGATCCACTGTGAAAATTCCTTTGTTCAAAGCTTGAAGCTGAAAGAGAATAGGCTTCGCTGTCTGGGCTGCCAAGAGGAGAGATGGGAGTGGGGTCAATAGGCTTCGGAGGAGGCCAGAGGAATCTTGGGGAAGTTTCCATATGCTGAGGAGTTTCTGAAAGAACTTGAAGCCGACTGCGCTCTCTTGGACAGTGCTTGTTCCGTGCCCATCCAATGTGTCTCAAGTGGCCCATAAAAATTTCACTACATTTTGTCCACCCACGGATACTGTGACCTAGCGTGACCCAGTCAGAAATCTGTTTTGGCAATGTTTTCAGAGGGGACTGCAATGGCCCGGGCCGCGGCCGCATTGACAGTGTCTGCTGCAATCAGGAATGATGGCTTCTGGTGGGAATTGGAGGCAGGTGGTGCAGGGAGCCGTGAACTTTGTCACAGAGCAGTGACTTCTGTAAAATTCACAGCAGTTCCTTCCAATTCTGTCCGAATGTGCTGGAGTGACCACAAATGTGTCCTATAGGCTGCAAGCAATGATGGGATTGGAGTCGTGTTCAATCCCGAACTCACGGGGGAAAGCTTATGTGGGTGAAATGCAGATTGTTTTCATTGTTTGAAAGTATTTTACCCTATGTTCTTATTTTAATAATTCATATTTAAATACATAGAAATAAATTAAAAGTATGGACCCTATTTTTCCAACCTATTACTTTACAGTTAATCTATTCGGGAGATGTGTCTTAATTGCCATTGAATCTCCCGTGGTTGGGTCAGATGCCCCCAAGGAACAGAGAGGGTCCATGCAAAAATGCCTCGTTTCCAAAATGATGATTAATTCTGAAGCCTCTAGAAACCTTGAGATTTTTCTGAATGTTTCTAAATGTGGGCCACTATCAACAAGTTCCTCTTCATTATTATTCATTTGATTCAACACTGGGATGCCTTTGAGGCAGCATTTGATGATGTGTTTTTATGACTGTTCTGGTATTGCATAGTCAACCATTCTAAAGTTCATGCTTCTTACACTTTGTCAATTTCTTGTTAACTTTCCAAGAAACTGGGGGTGCAGGAGTTACAGCACATTATTAAGATTGTTTCTGGCAATGGTAACACCATCTTGGTGAATTCTACCTAATTTTGAGTGGGTCTATATCACCTTGATAGAAATGGAAGCAAATAAAAAATTTTGTGATTTTGATGATACTAGATTACATCAAAACCTCAAAGCGGTAAAAGTGCTTTGCAGACATAAGGGTATTTGAAGCAACAAGGGACTTCCCTCCACGACCACCACCGCCACCGTCGTGGGAACCCTGTGAGTCACAGCCATGTGGACATATTGATCCTACTACAAGCAAGGACACTAAAGCAGCTCTGAGTACCCAAGTGATGCCTTTTTGTTGGTCCTGATTCTGCCATTTTTGCAGAACCATGGCTTTCGTAAGTGTGGCTCTTCTGAGATTTTCTTCTGGCTTTATTAAATTTTCTTCTATCCTACAGGCAAAATAAGACTAATGACTGAATCAAAATTCACAGAAATCAAAATCAAAACAGACAACAGAAATTTTAAATGCGAAGGTTTGATTTGTAAGGCTTGTGGCATTCGCATGAGTGACCAAAACAAACTTTGTTCCCTGGAGCGTGGTTCCCATTGTGGAGTTGTGATCCTTGCTTATTGATTATTTGGTTTTGTGACATTTCCCCCATTTCTAAAAGTGCTATAAGATATATATTTATATAAGACATATGCGTGTATGTGTGTGTTTCAATTTAAGCAACATTGATTAAATTGCCTTTTGAAAATATCTTATTGATTTTGCTATGCTGTTTAAGGAATTAAGGGGTCTCATCTAAAAGTAGTATGCATATTAAAAAAAGAAAAGGAATTGGGGGGTCCTTCGGATTTTATAGAGCCAAGGTTTGAGAACAGCCATTCCAGATGTATCAGCTGCATTACTAGGCACTTGTCAAATAACCTTCTTCCAATTCCAGAATGCAGGAGACACTCAGTGACTTATGCTTGCTGTGGTGAGCAAGAAGTATGATTTAGAGAATAAGAGCTGAGCTGTGACACCGTCCACACATTTTAATGGCCCCTGCTTTGAGCCTTAGCAGACATCTT
>CAUYSK010107627.1:0-46290 GCA_963575035.1 Avahi laniger | reverse complement strand
AAGAAGAAAAAGAAGAAGCTAAACACCTTTGCCCAGTTATTGATAGAGTTGTTTGATTTTTTTCTTGATTTTCTTAAGTTCTATATAGATTCTTGTTTTCAGCCTTTTATGGGGTGTGTGGAAAGCAAATATTTTCTCCCATTCTGTAGGCTGTCTATTCACTCTAATGACAGTTTCCTTGGCTGTACAGAAGCTTTTTAATTTGATCAGGTCTCATTTATTTATTTTTGTGGCTGCTGTGATTGCTTTTGGTGTCTTCGTAAAATCTTTTCCTAGACCAATGTCTAAAAGAGTTTTCCCAACATTTTCTTCCAAAATTCTTAAGGTTTCACACCTTAGGTTTAAGACTGTTATCCATCGTGAGTTGATTTTTGTGAGCGGTGAGAGGTGGGGATCCAGTTTCAATCTTCTGCATGTGGTTATCCAGTTTTCCCACCACCATTTATTGAATAGAGATTCTTTTTCCCAATGTATATTTTTGTCATCCTATTCCAAAGTCTATATCTCTGTTCTTGTGCCAGTACCATGCTGTTTTGGTTACTACATCCTCATAGTAAAGCTTGGAGTCTGGTAGACTGACGCCTCCCAATTTGTTCTTTTTGCTTAACATTGCTTTAGCTATACCAGGTTTCTCTGGTCCCATACAAAGCATAGAATTATTTTTTCTAAATCTGTAAAGAATGATGATGGTATTTTTGATAGAAATTGCATTAATTCTGTAGATCACTTTAGCTAATATGGACATTTTAACAATATTTCTTATATTATCCTGGATAGAGCTTGAGCCCATCCTTCGAAGTCAGGTATCACAAGAATGGAAGAACATGCACCACATGTATTCACCATAAAATTGGTACTAACTGATCAACACTAAGGTGCTCACATGGTAGTAAGATTCACTGGGTGCCAGTCAGGTTGGGAGGATTGGGGGGTGTAAACTCACAACTAATAGTGGTGGAGCACCCTGTGTGGGGGAAGGGAATGCTTGTAGCCCTGGCTTGAGCAAGGCAAAGACATTACATGTAACCAAAATGTTTTCACCCTATAATATCCTGAAATAAAAAAAAAGAAGCTAAGCTCCATTGGTTCCATAGTAAGCCCATCTCTGATAAAGGATGCATTCTTTATCAATATCAAAAACTGAGGAATAAAGTATAAATATAAGGATTTCAATTAAATATGAGACATTGCCTGACAGGGTTGGTGAATGTTGACATTATGACTTAATAGATACAGAATTACAAGTTCAATATTCATGGAGGTGTTAACTTCTTAGTTCCTTTGTCTTTCTTTAAAATGCAGATGCTCCTCAATTTGCAATGGGGTTACATCCTGATGAATCCATCGTAAGTTGAAAATATCGTAAATCAAAAATGCATTTAGTACACCTCATCTACTGAACATCATAGCTTAACCCAGCCTATTTTAAACATACTAACACTTACATTAGCCTACCTTTGGACAAAATCATCTGGCAATACAGTACACTGTAAAGTATCGGTTGTTAAGCTCGTGATCTCATGGCTGATTGGGGGCTACAGCTAGCTGCCACTGCCCAACGTCATGAGAGAGTATCATGCCTCATATTGCTAGCTCAGGAAAAGATCAATATTTGTAGTATGGTATCTATTGAGTGTGTATCACTTTCATACCACTACAAAGTCAAAAAAATCACAAGTCAAACCATTGTAAATTGGGGACTGTCTGTATATCGCCACAAGGTAAGTGGTAGCTTCTAAAATCTTCATAATCCAACATGTACATTTCTGTAACATTGTAAACTGAAAGCAGGTCAAAACCATATACATCTACATTAAATAATTCTTTCTATTATCAGAGAAGCATGACCATTAGTGATTGAAGTATATTTTAAAGACATAAATTTTAAAGGAAACTAAAGGTAACGCTATGCACTCATTTTATTTATCTTTAGTTGTTCTTGATGGTTTACCAAAATTTGTTCCATCTTTTGCTAAGAACAGAATAGTTTTTCCTACTCTTTCCATTGTCAGGACACATACAAACAAAACTCTGGTATTATGTAGCTACAAAAGCATTTTTTTTTGTCCTTTCTTAAAAGAGATAGCCAATGTTTTCTCACTTTCTTTATCATTCTCATATAATACAAACAAAACAGCTACCCCAAAAGGATGTTGGGTAGACACCGAAAAACAGAATCTTCATTAGCAGTCCCCACTGCTAGTAATCTGACTACACTGGCCAAAAACTATAGACTGCAGAAAAATCAGCAATTGTTTTTCCCCCATCAAGTTTTCTCTCCTACAGTTGCTGGCCTATGTTTACATTACATAAGCATTATTCTAACTCTAAACTTTATCCCTCCATCTTAAAATCACCAAACTAGTAACTTAGCCCCATTCATTTGTTTCTACGGCAATCATCACACAGTGAAGTAGACACTGCTTCTTGATAAACTCACCTTGTAAAACAGCATATAGTTTAAATTTTTAAGTTTATATTAGAACAGAAATTTGAATGGATGCATTTAATCAGGACACATTAAATGCTCTAAAAAGTGATATGAAGTGATTTCCTCATAATTGGAAAAACTAACACTGAATTTTACAAAGTGTGATCTGTAAAAAAAAAAGTGTGATCTGTAAAGATGGTTTTATAATCAAGTATTTTCTCAATAATCATAAGCATTGCTATTAGAGTCTACAAAAATAACTAGACCTTTCTACTATAGAAGACTATAATCTAGTTGAAGAAAAGGACATTAAAGGTCCTTTAGGTAATAATAACATTACATGAATAATAACTACAAAAATATAGAAAAGTTCAGAAAAGATATGATTGTTATGTGACTATACACAGATTTAGAAGAATAATCCAGAGAAAAGGGTTCAAATTACCATTTTGGAGATCAGGTATGACACGAACACAAGGAAAGAGACATAAAGGCAGAAGATATTTGAAAAGAAAAGGAAGATCCGCTTTATTTCCAGTGCAAAGTGCATTTCTAGTGCATGAGGAATAGCAGAAGAAAAAACTAAAATAAATGCTAGGGACCAGAATATGAATGTGTGCTTGAATTGAAGTTAAGTATGTGATTCTACAGATAATGCAAATCCACTGGAAAAAACCTTATAGATTAATGAAGCAATGCTTATAATAATTTAGGAAAAGTAATCTGACATGATATCAACATCACATCAATTATAGAGGGAAAATCAGAGGCAAAGAAATTCATTCTATTATTATAATCCTATATGGTGATGCATTCTTGAGTTCAGGGAAAAATTTATCTGGCTGTAAGGAAATACTTTTGTACTTATTATTAATCATATGAAATAGCATTTTACTTAAGAATTTTATGTCTCCATATATTGATGAGATTGATCTATGGTATTCTTTATTATGTAATCCTGATCATTTTATTAATGATTTAATTTACTGAGTGCTTTCTACATATCTAAAACTATGCCAATTATTTTCTATCAATTTATCTCATTTCATGATTATGGAACCCCTTCTTATATATGTGAGAAGAAATTTAAGCCTACAGGTGACCGCTTGCTCTAGGTTACACAATCAGTAAATAGCAAAACAAGAATTTGAACTCAGCATATCCGATTCAGAAGCTAGCACTCTGGCCACCATGATATGCTGTCATACAGAATAAATCAAGAATGTTCTGATCTTTTTATTTATTCTAGAACTGATTCCATATAATGAAAAATATCGGTTTATCCAAATGGTGAAGGAATCCTCCAGAGAATCCACTGGGTCTAGTTGTATTCACGTGAAAACATTTGGATATGAACCTTCTTCACATTAATTAATTAATGCAAATCTATGTATAGATGATTTACTATGATTTGTATTCCCAATTTTAGAGATAAAGAAATGAATATGACCTAGTCCCTCCTCTAAATGTATCTCATTCTTACGGAGAAAACAAGAATGCAAATAAGTACATTAAAATATCTGAAATGAAAAATTTGCTAGAGAGTCTTAACAGAAGATTTGAACCAGAACATAGATCAATGAGATTATCTGATCTGAGAAACAGAAAATAAAAAGAATTTTAAAAATGAGCAGAGCCTCAGAGAACTACTGAACACCGTCACACATGCCAACATATGCAAAATGGAAGTTCCAGAAGGAGAAGGGAGAGATTAAAAGGAAGAAAACATATTTGAAGAAATAATAGCCAAAAAGTTCCCAGATTTGATTTTTAAAAAATCTACAAGTAGAAGAATCTCAACAAACTCCAAGTAGGACAAACTCAGAGATCCACACCTATACACATCATAATCAAACTGTCAAAACACAAAAAAAGAATCTTAAAAGCAGGGAAAGAAAAGCAATTCATCATGTACAAAGGATCTTCAATAAGGTTAACAGCTGACTCCTCATCAGAAATCATGATGCCTTCATATATGCCAACAACAGTCAAGCCAAAGATCAAATCAAAAACGCAATTCCTTTTACAATAGCCTCAAAGAAAATTAAATATCTAGGAATATATTTAACGAAAGATGGATTTTTCTTAATACATTGAAACGATATTTGACAAAAATATTTATCTTTAGTTCATTACAATAAATTTTGATACAGTGGACCACTCAATTTAAAAAAAAATACACACCTGTAAGTGTTGGTATTAAAGTGTAAAATTATACTCTTTGTTTTTCTACTTATTCAATAACCCTTCTTCATTTTTTAAACTTCCTCCTTATTCAAGAGACACTTTCATGTGAATTTCTTCAGGACTTGGGCTTCTACACCTGGCCTTCAATTTATTTATTTCTGGGTGAGCTCATCAAATTCTATGAGTTTAAACACATTATAATAGCAGTTATTCTCTTTTTTAAATTTCTGGTTTAGATTTCTCTTTTGATTTCACATACTCACCTGCTTATTTGGCATATTTGCTTTAGTTTTTATAGACATCTCAAACATTACATGGCTA
The DNA here is from genome assembly GCA_963575035.1 of Avahi laniger. Lineage (NCBI taxonomy): Eukaryota > Metazoa > Chordata > Mammalia > Primates > Indriidae > Avahi > Avahi laniger. The sequence goes on along the minus strand of CAUYSK010107627.1, from coordinate 41,351 downwards.
AAAAAAATAATCTGATCATTCTCTTCCACATTTGTCACCACCATCTCAGTAAATGATGCTGGACCTTCCCAGTGTTTCAAAGCAATGAGTTAGTAGAAATGCCCATGTTATCCATTGCCTATCAAAGATGGATTGATTCTACTTGTATAAGTGCTGTTAATGGTCCGTGTATCCTTCTCAACCTTCACTTCCATCATACCATCCATTGCTGTCACTCTCTGTGTCTGGACTACTGTTAGCTTCCTTAACCAGTGTCTCTGCTTGTGTAACTGTGTGCCTGAAATCTGTTTTTTGCATATGCTATTACACTGTTGAAAACCACCCAAATCTTTCCTATTTCAATAAGAATAAAACCAAACTCTTTTTTATGACCACAAGTATCTTTCAGATTTTTTCTCCTGCTCATACCTACCACCTCCTCCCATGCATCAATGTAGTCTAGGTGCACCAGCACTTGAATAGAATCTAGAATTCAAATAGCTCTTTCACAGTTTTTACTATTGGTGTCTCCCTGAACGATTACCTTCACTTCAGTTCTTCATATGACTGATTGCTAACCTCCTCTCTAGATCTTGATGGAAACCTCACTTTTTCAGAAAACACATCTCTGGCCGACCTATGTAAATACATACTCCCCATTACTTTCTCTCGCACATACCTGATCATTGTTTCTCTTTACCATTTAACAGGAAGCTTCACGAAGTTAAGAACCATGCTTATATTATTTGTGTCTTTTCTCAGTTCTTATTGAACTCAATACCTGTACTCAATTAATATCCATTTACTTCCAGTAATCATATAAAGATGTATACGGTTTGTTTCAGATAGATATTTAATTTTTATACCCCATGAACTTTCTTTTTTTTTGTCTTTTTTTACCCCATAAACTTTCTAAAATATACTATAATAAAAATACATTAAAGTGATAGATATGATTATTGATTTTACTTGCATAAGTAACAAGATCATTTAGTCTACAAAATTTCTAAAAAATACTTTTATAATGAATATGGGTGTCTATCTTAGCCTATTTGGGCTGCTATAACAAAATTCCACAGACTGGATCATTTATAAACTGTAGACATTTATTGCTCATAGTTCTGGAGGCTAGGAAGTCACAGATCATGGTGCCAGCAGATTCTGTGTCTGGTATGGGCTCATTTTCTGCTTCATATTTGGTAACTTCTTGCTCTGTCCTTTTGGGGACCTCATGCTTCTCTAATAAGGGCACTAATAAAATTCACGAGGGCTCTGACCTCATAACTTAATTACCTCTCAAAAAGCTTCACCTCTTGTTACTATTGCATTGGGGATTAGATTTCAACATAGGAATTTGGGAGAAGACAAAAGTGCCCTTGCAAGATGCACATGTAGATTTACATAACTTAAAATACAATTTCACTTACACTCTACTACAAAAGGAATCCCAATTCATTTAGGGAATCATGATATTAAGCTAATAGCCAAGTGGCCTATAGCATTTATTTTATCTAGTAATGAATACATTCTACCTCACTTTGTGCTAGAAAAAATTCGTATTTGATATGGACTTATTAAATGTTTAACTCTTAGTTGTGTTGTCCCTCCTTGGTAAGCACATCTATCAACCATACAACAACAATAACAACAACAGCAAAAACAGACTGAACTATAATAAAAGAGAAAATGAGAAAAAGAAGCTGTTGTGAAAATGGGCAGGGGAGGTGATGGATATCTAAGAGCTGGTCTTCTCAGATTACAGCCTGCAAAATAAGGTTAAATGTTTGTTATATTCAACTGAAGTGACAAAAAGTAAGAAAGAAAGCAGAGAAAGATAAAGATAATGAGATGGGGGAAAGAACTGATGAGGTAGATGTAGGGGCAACGAAAAATGAAGATATTATAAATGGAAGAAAGAATGAAAAATATAACAACTCACTGGAAGAATGGAGTATGTAACTTGTTCTTTTTTTTTTGTTTTTAGACAAGTTCTCACTCTGTCCCTCAGGATGGAGTGAAGGGGCACCGTCACAGCTCACTTCAGCCTTGAACTCCTGGGCTCAAACGATCCTCCTGCCTCAGCATCCTGACTAGTTAGGACTGCAAGTGCTATGCCCCCAATTTATTCTTTAAAACGAAAGAAATATTTTGATTTTTCTTGGCTATATTATCACATTAAATTTATATTCTTTATAAGAATAATTTGTTCAAAATCTTCAAGCAACAGGAATAAATAATTTCTAAATGTCTAAAATAAATAATTCTTTATGTAATTTTAGATCATGTGAAATAGCTCCTGAAAGTTGGTGTACCATCTTTGGAATACAGGCAGAAGGGTAAAATTCATGTTCTCATATGTTTTTATGATTTTAACAAACCATCTTAAATACTGGTACACATTTTCATGCAATGCTTACTTATACTTTGGGTAAGTACAATTAGTGTTTTTAAACTACATTAATTATTACGTTATTAAGTATGACATGTCTGATTTCCTTAAGTGCTGTGTTTGACAGTTGATATATCTGACATTTCACTTTGATACTTGTTGTCTTATTTTTAGTGTGAAGGCACATCCTCAGTCTTTCAAACCCATGGTTTGGCTTGTGAGTATCTCTCAAATTTTTTTTAGGATAATTTTTGTGAAACCATAGATAAGTCGAAAATTCACGTTATTATCGAAGATGAGTTCCGTCGTGGAACCAATGCTGCACAGACGGCTCAGAATATTAACAAGGTGTTTGGGAGGATGTGACTAATGAATGTGCAGTACGTCGATGGTTTAAGAAGTTCCATTCTGGTGATTTTAATGCTGAAACTGAGCCACATGGATAACCTAAGACCAAGGTGGATGATGATGAGCTGAAAGCCGTAGTGGAAGTGAATCCATCTCAATCTACGCATGAATTAGCAACAAGGTTTGATGTTACTATTCCAACAATATTCGACCATTTGAAACAAATTGACAAGGTAAAGAAGCTGAATAGATGGGTTCCACATCAATTAAATGAACGTCAGAAGAGAAAGTGACTCGAAGCTTGCCTTTCTTTGTTGTCATGATGTAAAGGTGAACAATTTCTACACCATACTGTTATGTGTGATAAAAAATGGGCTCTTTTTGACAATTGAAAGCATTTAACACAACGGTTGGATAAAGATGAAATGATGAAATGCAGTCCAAAACTGAATATTCATCAAAAAAAGCTACCGGTGTCCGTTTGGTGGTCCAGTGCTGGTATTATCCACTTCATGAAACCTGGTCAATTGATTACAGTGGAAATCTACTGCAACCAATTGAACAAACTGATGAAGATATTTGCGATTAAGCAACTGAAATTGGTCCATAGAGACAGGCCAATCCTCTTGCAAGACCACATGTCGCACAAACAATGCTGCTCAAACTATAGAGGCTGCACTTGGAAACTATCATCCACCGTATTCACCAGACTTTGCATCAACTGACTGCAACTTCTTCCAGGCTTTAGACCACTTTTTGCAAGGAAAAATATTCAGTTGTCAACAAGCTGTGGAAAATGTCTTTGGCAATTTCATCGCCACTTGCTCTCCAGGCTTCTTTGCTGTTGGCAAAAAGATGGTACCATTAAGATGGTAAAACTGTGTCAATAGTTAACACACATACTTTGATTAATTATACTGCTTCTTATTTGAGATATAATACATTATACTTTTGATTCAAAGTTGGACATTTCATATTTAATGACCTAAATAATTAAAAGATTTCTAAATGAAGTATATCTTTCTTCCTCCCTGTCTTATATGAATGCATCAGTAAATGAGCTTTTGCACCTGCACAAATTAGAATGATTGCAAAAAAAAAAAAAAAAGTAATTTTTCCTCCTTGTTGCTGCTACCACTGTGATAGAAGATCCTGATAACAGTGGATGAATCACATTTTCAGAAAGCCAGTTCACCAAGGCTTCTTTCCTCTCATGCTGGAACTGAGAAAGAAAAAAAAAAGTGTATCAATGAGACCGTCTTCTTTGACACAATTCCAAACTGTTAAACAGGTGTAAAAGTTATTTTTCTTATAAATAAAGATACCATAGCCCCCCACTGTTAATGCTGTTATGAAATTCATTCCTCTACAGAGAGCCTAAATTTCCTAGAATCTCTGTGTAGGCTCTCAGCATGACTTGCAGTGAGCACTGGAAGTGATTTTAATATTTATTTAGAGATTTCTGCTCAGTGCTAATATTTTTTACTATAATCCTACAATTATATTAGAATTCTACTACATGCACATGCAGATTCAAACACACACGTGCAAGCACACACATATGCTGATCCTTTCTAAAATCTTACTCAATTTAGAAATTGGCTTAAGCACAATTAGTAGAGTAGCCTTGATGTAAAATCATGGGGAGGTCTTCATCTTGTCAATATATTTAAGCAAGATGTTCCAGGAAGAGTTAAACAAGATATACCAGGAAGAATTCAGTTTCAGCTGATCAACGGCATTAAGGATTTTATAAAGTATATTGCTCCTGAATCCAAAGAAAAGTCTGGAAGATACTTTTCTGTCCTTTTTGTATTACCGGTAATTAGAAATGACTCAAGCATTTAATTTCCAGATCTGAAATACTTAATATGTCTGAGTAGGCAGGAAACATGTTTTCCAGAGTGAGAAGAAAATGAAATCATGGACACTTATTGAATTTAGTTATCTATCACCATAGATATCAAGGCCGATACTTATTTCCTTTATACAGATAGGTGTATTATAGAGTTTCATAATATAGTGTACCTGAAATCACAAAAGCTTTATAGAGAAAGTTCATGGAGTTTGACTAATGTCTGAAATTTTATGCAGAATCTTGTTTGGGGGAAATATGTACAATATTCTCAATAATATTTCTATAATCTTAATTAGATTATCTTTTGCCCATAATCCCCCAACCCCAATGTTAAAGAATCCAGGACTAAAGCTAATACTTAGGCTTCAAAAACATCATTCTTATGAAACATTAAAGAGCAGGGATTATAGATTAACAAGAAAAAAATTAGCATGTCAGAAACATCAGTACTCTAAAGGAAGGAAGTGTTAGTAAATAGAATGTCACTCAGAAAACCAACATAGCTGATACAGAGTATAAGAGTAAGAGGAAGAAAAACAAAATTAAAAAATTGACTAACAAACATTGGCTATTTATATAAAGATGCTTATTTTGCTAGAATGTTTAACATTACTCAGTATTATACTCATGTGATAAACATATTTGTAAACAAATCCTTGATGTAATTATGAGAAGAGACTTATACTTGGTTTTTCTAGCTACTAGCGTGACTATCTTGCCACTGTATAGTCTAGTACCTTAAGAACTTGTCCAGAGTCCCCCTTAAATACATGCATGTGCTCATCACACACACACACACACACACACACACACACACACAAGCGCACACACATCTGCAATATGCACTTTAGCATTCCTGGCATTTAATATGCAGCAGGTCACATATTAGTCATTCATTAAATCCTGATGAATTGATAAATTAAAGGAAAGTCTCAGTGTGTCTGGTTCATAGACACATATTGTTAACCCAGATATAGACAGATATTGATTCCTTGGGAGCATTGTCACCATTAGGATACTCCCAATTCCTGGAATTAGAGTTAAAGGAAACTGAGTTAATACTTACAATAACATTAATGTCAATTGTGTTATTCAAATATATGCATGAACTATATCTGGTAATATTCTCAGATGCATACATACTCTATGATGAAAATCATGCTAAAATATTTTATTGGGACAATAATGCTTGTGTTTTTGTTTACAAATTGAATAAATAAAACACAACAGCATTCTGCTTCTGGACAGAAGAGATGGGGCTATATAGATTAACCACTAACCAAATACTGTTTGTTCCAAGAGTAAAATTTCGCTGAAATAAAATGTTGAAATAATTCAACATGTGTTCTTCCTACAAGTATATAAATTTGATTTCTAGGTTCTCAATCATAATTCTTTGTAATTTAAAACCCCACAGTCAGATTAAGAAGTAAAGACACCCTTTTGTGGACTGTTAATCTTTTAATTTTGGTGTTTAGTATTTGAAGAAGATGTCATCAATGATATTTTATTTATACTAATATATTAATAGCCATTATTTATGCCAAAAAGTAACATTTTTATTACTTAGGTACTACTTAGGTACCATATATCACCAATATGATATGCTTTCAAGGATGATCTTGACATATCCTAAACTTCAGCAAAGCCTTAAATTATCTATTAGAAAAAGAGAAAATGAAGAAATGATCTTGCCATGAATAATTGATATGTATTCTAATTAAGCTTAGAGGAAATCACAGCTAATGTTAGCCATTAAATAGTGATAAAGTCATAAAGGATGTGAGAGTTTCTCAAAATTTTCAAGTCTTTTATCAATAGGTATTATATATGAAAAATAAAAATAGTCCAACATGGTACTGGATATGTTAACTGCCAAAAATAAAAAAAGTAAAAAAACTGACTCTAGCAAGCTTCAAGCTATGTCTTACTCTCCGTTAATTTCAACATCACACCTATAATTTTCAGTAGACTATAGTGCAATAAGTACAATATAAGAAGTGAAAGACATTCAACAAACATTTATAAGACTTTTCCATGCTTTCCACTACAAAAGATACTTTGTCAATTCAAGGATTTGCTTGGAGGGATCTTTGGGGTTTTCTAAATATTCGTTCATATCACCAACAAAGAGCAATAGTTTGACCTACTCTTTCCTGATTTGGATACCCTTAATTTCCTTCTCTTGCCTGATTACTCTGGCTAGGACTTCCAGTACTAAGGAAAAGATTTAAAAATATGAACAAATATTTCACCAACGAAGATACATGGGTGGCAAACAGCATATAAATAGGCGCTCAACAACATATGTCATTAGGAAATAGCAAATTAAGACAGTTAAATTCTGCTATGTAAATATCAGGATAGCAAAAATCCTAAACGTAGACAACACCAAAAGCTGATGAGGATGTGGATCAACAGGACCTCTCAGTTATTGCATGTGAGAGTGCAAAATGATACAGCCACTTTGGTAAGCAGTTTGGCAATTTCTTACAAAAGTAAACATATAATAATGTAGAAATAAGGCAAAAAAGGAAAGTCGAGACAGCCTAAGTGCAGCTATTTTGGCAGATACCAGACCCTAGCCACCCTGAACAAGGAAGTTGCCAGCAAGTTGCCAGTCCAGGGCCACTGAAGGATGGATGAATTACTAAGCAGGATGCCTTACAAACTGTTCATATTTACTTTTCTGTGACAGCAGTTTATGATTAACCTCAAGACAATGCTGGTCATGTATGGCTATTTCCTAAGGGGATTTTTGAACACATAAAAATGTTACCATTGCCCCATAGGGGTCCCCCTCCTGCTCTGGAGAGGACCCTACTTTGTGAGGTAGGATCTATTGTCTGTCTCTATCTAACTAAATAAACTTTCCGCCGCTTTGGCTCACTCTTGGCTCACTCTTTGGCTCACTCAGGAATTCTTTTCCTGCGTGAAGCCAAGAATCCACTTGGCAAGTTCAGGGGGCTTTCCTCCCTTTATTGGGGCGTCTCCTGAAACAATGTGATTTAGCAATTTTGGTTTTAGATATTTAGCTAAATGTGTTGAAAACGTATGTCTATCCAAAAACACGAATGTTTATAGTAACTTTATGCACAATACCCCCAAATTGGAAGCATCCATGTGTCTATCATTAGGCGAATGGATAAATGAAGTATGGTACGATCATACAATGAATATTATTCAGCGCCAAAGAGAAATAAGCTGTCAAGCCATGAAAAGACTTGGAGAAAACCTTAATACATATTACCAAGTGAAAGAAGCCAGTATGAAAGGCTATATGTTGTATGATTCCAGCCATATGACCTCCTGGAAATGGCAAAGCTATAGAGATATTAAAATATCAGTGGCTGCAGGGGCTCAGGGAGAAGGAGGGTTGGATAGGTGGATCACAGATTTGTAAGGCAGTGAAAATATTTTGTTAAATTCTATAAAGGTGGATATATCATGACTTTACGTGTTTGTTGAATTCCATAACTGACATTCTAACAATGCTGGGTGTTAATAACAAAGGGAACTGTGTGTTTGTGGCGGTGAGGGAGGTTTATGGGAATTCTCTGTACTTTCTGTTCAATTTTTGTAAACCAAATAATGCCCTAAATATAGTCTATTAATAAAAATGATTCTATCATAATCCAGACACAATTCAGTATCAGTAGAATTTATGAATCTGAATATTGCAAATTAGTATGCTATTCAAGTGTGAAGGCTGTTTTAAATTTATTGTATAAATGATAAAATTTCATAGGATGCATTTTTTCAACAAATCGCCTCTTTCAGAAATACCATAATAAATGCACTTATAAAAGGCTAATTTAGAAGGTAAGAGAACAAAAAGCAAATTTCACTGTTAAAAAAACAGTTTCTCGCGCCCCTGCTAAAATAATTACTTGAGAATTATTGATTTGAATGTTTGTCATTTCTTAGTCTTGCCAGGAGCCCATACGCCTAGATCTAATTCACTCTGAAGTTGGATATGTAGATTCTTCTAAAACTCAGAGAAACATAAAAAATCTACCTGATTTTTCATCCTCTGTGACAGAGAATGGCTAGAACGGTGTGATGAGCAATCTTTGTTCCATATGCTCTCTTTAAATCTTGCCAATTTCAGTGTTGTAAAAAGTGCAAATAAAATGAACTATCTATTTTTCATTCTCTATAATTCTGGAATAAAGGGAAATTACTTTCACATTTGATATTCAATAAAAAATTGTAATAAAAAATTTAATTTAAAGTGAGTCTTAAATAAGATTATTTGCAAAATAGGCAAAAAAGAGCACAGAAGTCATAGCAAATACAAGGAGTTTGGTGAAGGCAAACCAAAAGGCAATAGTTGGAAAATTGTGCTGTGTAAAATTTATAAAGATTGATCACTCTGCAGAATGGGGAATTATTTATATTTGGGGAAAGTTATGTGTAGGAAAAATTGTTTAGAGTTTCTCTTAAAAATGAGAGATTCAAAGTAGACAATGTTATCTCACACATGCTGAAGTGAAAGGAAGGGAAAGGTGGCATTTACGATAATTAATACGTGATAATTTGAGGAGGTGTTAGTTTGGGCCTTGCGGGTAAGGATAAATATGCATTTCTTTTTAAACATATTCCAATTTGAGGTGATCGTAGGAGAGCAAAGTAGAAATGCCCACCAGGTAGTGGTTTGTAGAAATAAAAAGAAATGTCAGATTGCTGATAAAACTTGGGAAATTTGCAAAGAAATGTTATATGTGAATGTTTTGAAATGACTGAGTTCACCAAGGGTTGTATCGAACTGAACAATGCCTAAATGCTGATAGACTGGGAGTAAGACCCTGGATATTTTTCCTGCTTGGTGTTATAAAATGACAAGAGGCTTATATAACTGTGTCAGCTTGACGCTGCATACCTGAACCCTGGAACCACAAAAAATATTGCTCTGAAAAGATGAGTTAGGCTATGGGCTTAATACCAAAGAAATGGCTTAGTTTTCCCCCACCCTTTTTTTATTTCAAAGTATTATGGCGATACAGATGTTTTTGGTTACAGGGATCACTTTTGTAATGCTCCAGTCATGGTTAAAAGTGTGCCTGTCATACAGAGAGTGTTCATTGTACCTGTTAGGTAGGTTTTCACCCATCTTCACCACTCCTCCCTGCTGATTGATTTCCATTGAGTTTTACTTTCTTCTATGAACATGTGTTCATCAGTTTGTTCCAGTTTAACGGTCAGCGTATGTGATGTTTGTTTTTCTATTCCTTAGATACTTCACTTAGGAGAATGGTCTCCTGTTCCATCCACATTATTGCAAAATGCATTGTCGTCCTTCTTCATGGCTGAGTAGTAGTTCTTACTATACATATATCACATTTTGTTACTCCATGCGTGAATTGATGGGCATTTGGATTGATTCCACATCTTGGCAATTATGAATTGTGCTGCAATAAACATTAGAGTACAGGTGTCCTTTTGATAAAATGACTTCTTTTTCTTTGGACAATGTCACTAATTATTAGCGAAAAGCAAATTAAAACCAGAATGAGGTATTACCTTAGTCCCCCTTTTTTAAACTCTTAAATTATACTTTCTTATTTCTTGTTTTTTATTTCCCTTGAATATGTTGAATATGCAGAGTTTCATAGATGGATGTGCTACATAAATAATATACTAGCAACTTTATGATCAGAATTGCAATAAAAAGTTAATTCATATGTATCCCTGATACAGCCTGCAACAGATTGCTTTAAGTTATTATTAGGCTATAAAAACTTTCTGTTAAATACATTGATGTTTTTTCCTGTAAATTTGTTTTCAATCTTTTGAGATTCTCTTTAACATCTCTGACAATATTCTTCCAAATCTGGCATAAAATTGTATCTCTAATTAGTTGAGCAACCTTTCATGTATGTTACGTCTATAAAATTTGAATGCTTAATGTTTTCAAAATAACTTAATTAATTAAACACAAAGAGATTGCTCAACCATGACATTTTCTTTATTTCTTTAGGTACTGTAAATATTAATTTTTAAAGGGAAGAATTTTTAAATCTGGTCATATCAATTAATACATCAATTACTAAACTGATTCAACTAAGAATCCCAAGGTTTTGTTTTGTTTGAATACTTTGACTTCCTTTTGGCAGCTGCAATTTGTACATCATAAAATCCATGATGAATATTCAAAACCAGTTCAAGTTAGGTAAATTCAAAGCTCACTTGCATCGTTATGGACACTGTGTAATTTGCTAACTTGTTTTATTTGTTTCATTTTGTTTGACAAGAAAATCTGCTAATTTGTTTTGTCTTAAATAAAAGGTTATTTGTGGGTATACCAGACAAATTGTATAGACATATTGACATTATAATTATCTAATATATATTACATATTAGAGATATATAAATATAAGTATGTGTATATGTGTGTATAAGGCAAGTTAACATTTCTATCCAGAGAAAAATAATACTTCTACTAATCTAATTTGTTTATGTTTTGCCATAAGATCTTTGTACAAAGCAGTGGTAGCCAATTTACATCAGAAATTCCACTCAAAAGACTAAAGAAAATGCGGTGTATATATATACACCATGTAATGCTACTCAGCCATAAAAAGGAATGAAATAATGTCTTTTACAGGAACTTGGATGGAACTGAAGACCATTATCCTAAGTGAAGTATCTCAGGAATGGAAAAACAAACACCACATGTACTCTCTAATACTTGGGTGCTAAATGATGTGCACACATGGGCACAAAGAGATGTAAAAGACATTAGAAACCTAGAAGGGAGAAGGGTGGGAGCAGGTAAGGGGGTAAGGGGTAAAAACTTACCTGTCGGGCACGATGAACACTATTCTGATGATGGGCACACTAAAAGCCCTGATTTAAGCATTATAAGAAGTATCCATGTAACAAAAATATTTGTACATTCCTAATATTTCAAAATTATTAAAAAAAAGAAAAAACAAATTCCACTCAAAAGTCTTATGTATTTCATTATTTCTCACAAAGCTCAAATATCTTTGTTCCAATATCATCTACTCAATGAGATTGACTTTGATCACCCCGTTTACATGTGTTTTCCATATTCCCCACCCATACTATTCATGCAATCCTCTATTTTTTAATATAGCTGTTATCTTTGATTATCTTATATAGTTTTTCATAATTTTTAATTCATAGTGTCTGGAGAACAGATATTTCTTGTCTATTTTGTTCATGTCTAGAGCCTAGAACAGTTCCTGGCACATAAGGGACATAAATAAAAACTTTTGAATGAATGAATGGTTACACTAAATTTGCTCAGTTTGTCAAATTCTATGACAGATTTTGATGTCTACATCAATTCCTAAATAAAAATAAATTACTCATACTTTCCCCTAAACACACACACACACACACAAAAGAGTTAAAATAGATCAAATTGTTAGTTATACGTTATTATACATTTATTTTTTGTGAGAAAATAAGTGGTAGTATAAAGTTAATAAAAATAGTGTTTATGAAATCAAAGAGCATCCTCTTTGGTGGTAGACATATAACTTGAGGTGATCACTCCTGTTATGGTTACCATCACGTTTTTAAGGTTTAGTCTATCCACGTGCCCTTTGCTGCTGGAGCTGGTGGTGGAGTCGGTTTACTCTTCGGTGCAGAGCTCTTGTTTAAAAGTTTTCTGTCTTTCTAAGTTAACCCTTTCCTGGTACTTTAGGTAGGGAGAACAGGCTTCTGTTGGACTATTTTTGTCTGTACCCATTAACATTTCTAAGTGCTGCCTTTTTCAGTTCCAAGTCAGAAAATAAGAAGCAGTAAGAAAACAGAAAACCACCGCCGAATCATTCCTTAGATCCCAAGGTCCCTTGCCAGTGAAATTCATAGCCATTATGTCTTTTTCACCTCAACATTTAGAGTTTTGTTTTTAGTGTCTATTATACTTCGTGTACATTATATAATTTCCATAGTTTTCAGTTTTATTTAGTGAGAGAAATACAGAGAAAAGCATGTTTATCCTATATTTCTGGAAACTAAGCTCTTTTAATTTTTAAAGCCTTTACACATTTTAAAAATTAGTATTGCAAATTTATGCAAAAAAAATCCACAATTGAAATATTTACATTTAAAAATTTTTTTATACCGCTGTGCTTTAGCAAACGTTTCCCAAATCAGCAAACACAATATTGGTAAGATATAGATTTCCGTTTTTTAATTGAGATCGAAGTACAAATAATATATAAAAATAAATAAGTTAAGCTAGGATATTTTTTTCTACCAGAATAAATACTTAAAAATATTGAAATATAGTATTCCTGTAAAATGAATTTAAATTACCTAAAAAATCTAAAATTTCCCTAAATAAAATGAACAAAACTCTAGCTAAATTTTTTACTGTTTCTTAATTATGTATCTCTATCTAAGCTATTTTTAATATTTAAAGTAGTACTAGTAATAGCAGCAGTTTTATTTCTAGTAAGGAAGTTTAAACTCTTTAAAACAATATAATTGCATAAAAAGCAAAACACTTTGAAAATTTGATTATTTAATCTAAACTCACATATATTTATCTATCTATTAGAGCTATCATTCTAGAAGTGGACGCTATAAAACATCTAGATAGATGTTCCTGAACTTTAAGTAGATGTTTTGAGGTTAAGGTTATCTCTCCTCTTAGGTAACAGCTCATTTTCTTACCATAAGATTACAACAGCTATCAAACACTATAAATGAAATAAAAATGCAAATCAGGATGTGAGACCACAATTTACTCTTCAGATTGGCTCATGAGTAAAAGTTTCTCCAAGTAATTACTTTACTTGGAAAGTTAATAGAAAAAGTTAACAGAATTTACATTGACAATAAAATATAGGCAATATTAGCACAACCAAATTACAATCAAAATTTTATGAAATACTAGCGAAGTAACTTTACTTATACATGAAACTTCAATATTTAATGATATTTTTCATATTAATGTCCATAGCCAGTGTGCATATGTGTCTACATACTTACATATATGGGCACTTCTATACTTTTAAAATGATCTCATTATTAACAGATAAATATTTTTTGTGGCCTAAACTTTACTAAAATTCAATTATTTTAATGATTAAAGCATTTTCTAAATTCTATTATAATTTCATACAACTAAAATATTTGTTTCTGAAAATATGAATGAAGTTTCTATCAGCTTGTTTGTCAACCTATCATATATAAATATATAAATAGCTGACAATGTTTTCAAATTTTAATAATTTTGGAAAGCACATATCCATAACTTAAAATATAGCTTATATGAAAATATATATGTATACAAAACTCGCACTTTAAGTCATAACTTTTAAAAACAAAGCAGTTATCTGGCTAACAGAATAGGCATCCTGCAAGAGGCTTGTAGCCTGACCATTGTCAAGCAGTATGGGCTGCACTGCCCCATTCTTCCTTCCCAATCTACATATTGTTTTTGTTGTTGTTGTTCTTATCTTATTGTACTAGCTAGCACTTCCAGTATGATGTAGAATCAAAATGGTGAGAGGGGAAGTCTTTGCCTTGCTCTTGATCTGAGAAGTGAAGATTCTAATTTTTCATAATTATGTGTAATGTTAGCTGTAGGATTTTTGTACGTGTTCTTTATCAGGTCGAATAAGTTCCTCTCAATTTCACATGTGCTGTGATTTCTTTAAATTATAAATGTGTATTGGACTGTGTAAAACATTTTGCCTTTATTGATATATGACTTCTTGTTTATCCTGTGCTGATGGAAAAATTTACATTAATTAATTTTTGTAGGCTGAACAAGTTTACCTATTTAGAATAAAGTTTTGTGTGGCTGTGGAGTATAATTCTTTGTTCGTCTGAGAAAGTCTTTGTTTCTGCTCTACTTTTAAAGGATACTTTCACTGAGAATAGAATTGTAGTCATTTTTTTCCTATCTCAACAATCAGTCTTTTACTCCATTTCCTTCTTGTTTGCAGGGTTTGTGAATAAATGTCTAATGTAATTCTTATCCTGGCTCCTCCATAAGTAGCCCCTTTGCCCCACTCACCTCACAGTCACTGTAAGCTTCTTTCGAGATGTTCCCTTTGATTCTAATTTAGTGAAGTTTGCATATGATGTATCTAGGTGTAGTTTTTTTTTTTTTTGAGTTTGTTTGTTGGTCGGTATTTATATTGTTTAATGTTCTCTGAGCTTCTTGGATCTGTGATTTGAAGTCTGTCACTAATTTTGGAAAAGCCTTAGCTGTTATTACTTCAAATATTTTTTCTGCTCATTTCTCTTTTTCCCGTTCTTAATTCAGTCTCATTCTTCTAGTGAGTCTGTATACCTGGGCTGTGACCTTTAAAAATGTTTCCTGGCTTTTTTTTTTCCCCTCTTTGGTGACACAGGAAGGCTTGACGGATCTGAAGTTGTACATTTCCCTTCTTCTACATCAAAGGCTAGGGGGGCTGGAATAGGGTATTTCTCTTCCCGCTGGTCTGTTATTCTCTGGTAAAATAGTTTACCTTGAGGCCAAACCATTGTAAAAAAGGACAGAGGGCACTTGGAATATGCTAAAATAGTTAATTTCTCCTCTTTCTGCCAAACCTATGGATAATCTTCCTCCAGTCTTCACCCTAAGAGTCTGGCGAGGCTCCTGGAAGTAGTGCTCACTACAGTGTGAAAGTCTCCCTCTGGTTGGGCCCCTCAGATGGCTTATTTTTCAAATAAGTCCCCTATAAGCTTCCAGAAATTCATCAACACCCATTAAGTGTTCTTACCAGTTTCTGGCTTCAGTGATGTCTTGTCTTCCGGGTACATTGTAATTCTCTGTATTTACCCGTTTCTCCAGATTTTAGGGGTAACCTTGCACCGTGACCTCAATTTTATGTTGTATCTAAAAAGAATTTTTGATTTTCCATTTCCTCATTTTTTTTCTTTTTGTGAGTACAGGAGTGTTGACTGCCAACGTCCTTACACGTCATAGCACTGTAGTAGGATTTATCACACGCCAACAGCTGCCTTTAGCTATGGTAGCCCCTAGTCAGGGTGTGTGAGCGTATGTGTTTACATATTTCCATATTTGTCAATCCTATTTATTTCAAAATAGAAAGGAATTATTCATTTTATAAGTTATTTAAAATGTCTACTGAGGACATTAATTAGTAGTTGCAGAGTTTTAAAAACATTTTAAATAACATTTTAGCATCTATTTAAGTTTGGCCCGCTGTAGGGCTGCTTGCCCCATTCCAACCACATGCTTACCTTGTGCCTGGTAACCTTGAGCTTTATTCAACTACAACTTTAACTTTGACATAATTGAGAGGGAAAGGAAGTATCTTTTGTGTTAATGTCATCCTTTATCCTTAGACAAGTGTTAATTGAGAATCTATTCGGTATCAGGCATTACTCTAAGTACCAAATATAGAGTGTCCATAGAGCCATATTCCCACCATCAAGATTATTTTATTCTTTTTTTCTTCTCCAAGATCCTCTTATTTTTGCATTTATCTTTGAACATAAATATCTCTGCCTGTTTATGGTCTGCCTGTCTTTACTCTCTGTGATTCTTTTGGCCGGTTTTCCCCAGCACTATATTGTTTGCTAGGTTCTGGCGAAACACCGGAAAAACATCTACTCTAAAAATTTTTACGTCATTCACCCAAGCTGCCTATTCCTCTTATTTACTAGTTTATTTCTATGTTGGGTGTAACATTTAATATATATATTTTTTTCATTTATTTTATCCAATCAGCTCTATAATTCTTCTATATGCCAATTAAGTGTTCCATGCCAAGTGTAGACACAATCGAGTCATGAAAATATTTTAAGGTGTTTTCGCTGTTACTTTTACCAAAGATTCTAACAAATCATCGTGTACTTTCACTATTTGTGTACACTTTTGGGTTTTACTTTATTGTTATTTCTTATATCTGAGAATTTTTAAAAAGGAGATATTGAGATGTACTATTTTAACCCATGTCTTCTTTTAGTTTGATATAGATGCATAGCTATAAATTTTCTCATCTTCACCTTTCCGATACTTCAGTCTTTGCACTTTACTTAACATTTATTTATTCATAGTAATTTATAATTTAAATGTCAAGTATCTTAGTTCTAAGAACAATTAAGTGATTGCTTAAAAAGTTAATTTTACTGTTTATGCCTATACGTGTGCAAACACACACACACACAGAGCACACATTTTTATCTTATTGTTTTGACTATTGTGTGAATATCATCACTTCCTCATCTAAGAATGTGAACATTATAATGTATCTTTTTCTTAGGTATTGTATATATGATAGATTAAAACTTGATGAGAGTTGTAAACACAAAAGAGATTAAAAATGTATTAGAGTTGCAAACAACAAACAGACAAATATCCTATTGTATGCATGTTATTTTGTTATTAAAGTCTATTTAGCATTACTTATTTTTGTTCAAATGTTCTGAAAGTTTATGGAAAATGAATGTTATATGAAATGTTACGCAGTAACTGCCCTTCAAGACCTCCATATCCCAATCCCCTGAAACTGTACGTTATATGACAAGAGGGATTAAGGTTGTAGACGAGATTAAGATTGCTCATCAACTGACCTTGAAATGATAAAATTAACTTTAATTATCCAGGTGAACCCAGTGTAATCACAAGGGTCCTTATAATTAGAAGAAGGAAACAGGCAAGAAAAGAACCAGTGAGATGTCAATGTAAGCAAGACTTGACTGGTTATTGTTGGCTATGAAGGAGAAGGAAGAGGCCAAGCATTAAACAATGTAGGGAACCTTTAGAAGTTAGAAAAGACAAGAAACAGACACTCCCCTAGAACCTCCAAAAAGGGAAACAAACTTGTTGACATTTTGAGTTTAACCTAGAGATCTTTCTTGAAGGTCTTACCTCAAAACTGCAAGATAATTTGTGTTGTTTTAAGCCACTGAGATTGTTGTAATTACTTTTATGGTAGCAATAGAAAATTAATACATTTGGGGATGACTTACATTTTGGCAGTTTCTCCTGTGATTTTGGAGAGGATTTTCATTTATATATTTCAATATTATTTATAATACATTAAAACAGAGTTACACATACTATTTTAAACTTTAGATTCATTGCTCTTTTTCTGCTTGATTTTTCCCTTATGTTAGTTGGTATTAACCATGTTAATATTTCCAATATTGCTATACTACTTATTTTTGTTGATTTTTAGCATAAATATGCCTTATTTATAGTTATATATCATTCATTTTCTAATCTTTAGCTAGGATTTCATTTTAGCCTACCTCTTTAAATATAACATAGTTGCTATTTTTGTGAAAATTTAGCTCATTGATTTTTGTTATGATAAATATATTTGTTTTTATTTATTCTTTCTTGATGTTTCATTTTTCGTATTTTATTCATCAAGCTGTTCTATTTTGTATAAATGTTTTCCTGTTATGTTGATGCTTGTATAGTAAATTGTGTTATTCAAAGTGAAAATTAAATATTAATTTTCTATAGTCAACATTGATTAGTAATTAAATGTGATATTTTGAAATCACAATAACAAAAATGAAAACAAAAAAGCAAGAAAGATTCTCTGCAAGTCTATTTTCTGCTCCATTAATCTCCATTTGGTAATAAAATTTAAAACATGTATTTAATCTTCTCAACTAGAGTGTAGGCAACTTGAAAGTGAAAATGTAGAAGAAATTGTCAGTAAGTCACATCTTATTTACAAACTGTTTACTTGAGACACCAATAAATAACAGCCATCCCAAGGATCAATTAAATGTGATTTGCTTACTTTAAAGATATATCTATTATTTTTTCATATCTATATCATTTAACATTCACTCAGAATAAAAGCTCTTTTTCTCCTTTGTCACTATTGATTTGTTTTAAGAGTGATAGATGCTAGTTTCCATTTCTGCCAAAATTGCATCATTGTACCACATTGAATACTAGATTAATGTACTAGAAAATTCATAGCGATTTGACAGAATTATTTGCCCATTGAGTCTAATAATACATTTTACATTTTTTGATATTTATATTATTGATATTTTAATTTTATTACATCAACAACATATTAGAAGGAAGTCTCAGCCCACGTTCCCCAAAGAAACACAAATTTCACAGTGATGTGCAGAACACAATGACTTTATGAGAAGTCTAGAATCCATTTAAAAGGTTATAGTACCCTAAATGAGCACAGATAGAAATAGCGAGTAGCCATTCGATATCTTTGGTTTTCAAATGCACTGTCAAAGAGCTGATTTCTGCCCTGCTTCACATGCAGTGATCATAGATTTGGTTTAGTTCAGAAGTCTGGGACATTTAAGAGCAAAGAAAAAGGGGTGAGAGACTTCTGCAGCCAGTATAGCTTTGCAAGTTGAAAGAAGGTACAGAACCTGAGGCTTTTCCCACAGGAGAGATGAGAGGGGTAGAGGATACCACAAACATCTCAGGCTTTTAATGTTGTGCCCAATGAGCCAGCTTCTGACTTGCATCATCCTAAGTGTTCATGAAACTGGTATAGTTTGAGGGAAAAGGCAAATACAAAGGAAAAACTGTGGGCACCTTGCTCTTTGAGAGGCTCTAAGAATCTCCAGCCAAGTAGATTAATAAAAACCTTTGCCAGTGAAAGCAAGCCTCTAAAGATTGAGATAGATTGTCGTTTCTGCAAATGTGCAGACTACAATATGTGACTATAAGAAAATGAAGAATCAGAGAAACACAACACAATCAAAAGATCAAAATATATCTCCATAACTGACATTAAAGAAATGGAGACCTATGAATTGCCTGATATAGAATTCAAAGTTACTATTCTTAAAGAAAAGCTCAGTGAGTTACAAGAGAACAAAGATAAACAACTAAATAAAATTAAGTTAACAATACAAGAATAGAAAGAGAATATCAACAAAGTAATAGAGCCATGTTTTGTGGCCTAAGATAGGATCAATCTTGGAGAATGTTTATGTTCTGAATCGAAGAATGTATATTTGGTAGTTTTTGGTAAAATGTTTTGTTGATGTCTGTTAATTTCATTTTTTCTGGAGTCCTGTTTTAGTCCAATGTTTATTTATTTTCTGCTTGGATGATCTCTCCAGTTCTAGTGGGGTGTTGAATTCCCCAGCAACTGTCATGTGCCTATTTATCTTTTTGCTTGTATCTATTAAGGTTTGCTTTATGAACCTGGGTACTCCTGTGTTAGGTGCATAAACATTTAGGATTGTTCTGTCTTCTTGTTGAATTTCTCCTTTTACCATTATATAATGACCATCTTTGTCTTTCTTTACTATTGTTGATTTAAAGTCAATTTTATCTTATACGAGAATGGTTACATTTTCTTTCTTTTGGTTTCCATTTGCATAGAATTTTTTTTCACCCTTCACCTTGAATTTGTATTAGTCCTTGTGGATTAGATTTGTTTCCTGGAGAGAGTAGATAATTGGGTTGTATTTTTTTCATCCATTCAGTCAGCCTGTGTCTTTTGAGTGTGGCATTCACACTATTCACATGGATTGATATGTGGGATGTTCTTCTGTTCATTCTGTTGAGTATGCCTTATTGCTTTGTTTTATCTCTTGTGCTATTGTTTTATGTGAGCTCTGAGCTTTAGCTTTTGGGTGGTTTTTCACTGGTGGATATCTATTGTGCCAATCCATGTATAATGGAGTTCTGAGTATTTCCTGTAGGGCAGGTCTGGTCCTGATGAATTCCTTCAGTGTTTTCTTCTCTGGAAAAGTTTTCATTTCTCTTTCATATATGAAACAATTTTGCAGAATACAAAATTCTAGGCTGGCAGTTGTTCTATTTAAAAGGACTGAAGACAGGGCCCCAAACCCTTTATGCTTGTAAGGTCTCAGTTGAGAAGCCTGCAGTTAGTCTGATGGGTTTTCCTACTCAGGTCATGGTGACTATATGAGTCATTATTAATTTTAGTATAAAAGTTAACAGATAAAGGTAACAAGAAAAACTGTCATTATAAAATTTAAATAGATAACAATGTAAAAGATATAAATCATAACAGAAACTCACAGAAGCAGAACATGGAATGGTGATTTCCAGAGGGGTAGGGAGAAGGAAAAAATGGAGAGTTGCTGTTCAGGGAGTATAAAGTTTCAGATGTACAAGATAAATAAGTTCTAGAGATCTGTACAATGTTGTGCCTATAGCTAACAATACTATATTGTTCACTTAAAATTTTATTAAGAGGGTATATCTCATGTTATGGGTTCTTACCACTGGAATACATATACTTGGTATCCATGGAGCAATTGGTTTCAGAATTGCACCCCACAAATACCAAAATCCATCAATCCTCAAGTCCCTTTTATAAAATGGCATAATATTTGCATATAACCTACACACATCCTCCTGTATACTTTAAATCATCTCTACATTACTTATAATACCTAAGACACTATAAATGCTATGTAAACAGTTGTTATACCATATTTTAATTTGTATTATTTTTATTGTTGAATCATTTTTTTATTGGTTTTCCTTTTTCCCATATATTTCCAATCTGTGGTTGTTTGAATCTGTGGATTTGGGACCCAATATATAGAAGGCTAACTGTATACACATATAATACATATGTATGTATGTAGATGTGTGTATTTATAATGAATTTGGGAAAAAAGTTACTTTACCACAGATAATTTGACTATCACTGTTCTGTATTTCTTTAGCTAAACAGACTTGTCTGAGTCTCATGCATATTTACCCAATCCACAAGTATTTCTAATGCTTCCTTCCTCTATATAGTCCCGCCTTATGCACATTTTCATGTGGAAATTCTGACACTAAGCTAAAAAAACATCTTTGCAGAAAATACTGAGGTGAAGTACTTTTATTTGTGCAGTTTTAGGAAAAGTTAACAAAATAAATGAGCAAGGTGCTTACATCATTCTCTCTTTATCTGGAAGCTATTTCCTCTGTGAATGTGTACATTAGTGGGAGGGGGCAGAAGGCTATATGATGTTCTTACGGTACACAGATGACAGTAATAAGAACAAAAAAAGCACATAAACATTATCAACAGGATAATCTTGGCTTTGGGGAAACATCAATCCACCCCACTCATTTGGATTTCTCTCTACAGCCACAATAGCCGTCCTCAAAGCACAGATCTGTCTCTGAATTGCACTCATTGGCATGTGGAAACTCTTGGTTTTATAACCCTGATGCATTATTACATATGTTTATGAGGCTAATTTCTTAGCTACAATGAATCCTTGGTGATCTCTGATTTCTTTGCTTTATGTAGACCATTTGGTATATTAATACACACACACCAAGGAATTTTGACACAATAATCCAGGATCTCAGCTCTCAACATCACTGGATTACTTGTTTGGACTCCTGACCCAGAAAAGCATATGGCCAAGACTTTCAGCTGTCTTTCAATGTATACTGTGCTTCAATAAGGGATTCCCTACACTCACTTTTGCATTCTAATAACATACTCAGCTGTTAAAGTTAGGATTTCCTAATTAAACTGAAATTGAGTGCACTTTTTAGGTGTTCTTTTCATTTATCACTATTTCAATACATTAAAAATTTTAGGGTATTTCTTACATGAAGAACCACAGTAAGACATACAGACATCCATGTACTTTTGATTCATTATTTGTTTTAAAATTATTTTTGCTATTTTTCTGGAACAAATTAAAATATTGTCCCAAAGAGAGTCACTTTTCCTCATTTAAAACAGTTTGTACATATCACACTTACTAGATTGTATTTTTCTTATTTGTTTTTATCTATATCCTCCTTTGATCTTGAGAACAGGGTCTGAAATCTTATTTATCTTTATAAGGAAGTTTTCAGATACATTTTAGAAATCTGTTGTTTATACAAGCTCAGGTGAAATCTTGAAGATAACTTTTATTGAGTCACTGATACCCATATAAAATGGCTATAAAAGTAGTCTATATACTTCTAAATGTTAATAATAACATACTTTGATCTTATTTTAAGTATTTGAATACATTTTATTAGACAAAGAAAAGATGAATTCTTTTCTGATAGAATCATGGTTTTGGAAATATTGGCAACTGATGAAATTTTCCAAAAAAAGAAGCTACTCAGTTTTAATTGAGTTGAGAATGATTTAATCACACAGAAATGCTATGAAAAAATAATTTCATATAATAAAAAGGTAAAATCCTGCCACAGGCATCTATTTATAGCAGCTGTTCTGCCTATAATCCATAGATGCTGTTTTTCTATCTCTGCATGCACATTTGACAACCTTTATAGGAAGATGAAAAATATACTTTAAAAGAAAAAAAATTACAAGCTTTATAATATAACTCTTCCTATACTCACTTTTGACTGTTGAATTTATATACACTAAAAATCCCTTGCATCCGAACAGTAGAACATATTTTTAAAATTTATGAGTAAATGGTATTGCAAATAAAATTATATTAAAGGTAATACTTATGGGTGTATCCATCCCATATTAATAGAATATTAAGTCTATGTCAAAAGATGGGCTAAAAAGTGAAAGTCTAAAGATGAGTCAGGTGTGTATGCTATGAGCTACAAATTTATGGAATCTGGTAATGAAAACATAAAAATTCTATTCAATTAATATGTGTTAAGTATAAATGTGTGCATCATTTTACTGCAGTGTCTGTGGATCAGGAATTCAAGAAGGGTGTAGTGGAGCCATTTTGGCTCAGACTGTTTTATGGGATTATAGATAGCGGCTGGAGCTGAACCAGCTCAGGAATGGCCAACCTCTCTCTCTCTAAGTCACAACTTAGCTTCTGTTGACACTTGAAGTGCAGAGGACTCTTCGTTATTGCCAGGCCAGGGTAGGAATTCTGGTTTCCCTCATGGTTCCACTGACAGTTTGTTGGGGTGACCTCATTAACACTGAATAATGGTGAAAGTCCTCACTTTCCACTTGATCTCTGACACCACTCCCACAGGAAGGGAGAAAGATATCTTCTTATTGCTTTGTAGGAGTAGAAGTCTAGGTTCTCTGCATCGTATCATCTCTACTGACATCACAGAGATAGAATTGTTCACTATAGTCAAGCTAGGATGAAAATCTCAACTCCTTACTTGGACTTTTTGTGACATCATTCAGTGGGTTGTTGTTGCAACTTGTTCCAGCCTAACAAGTGTGGAAGTCCAGGTTCCCCACTGAAATTTTGTGGGATGGTTTGGGCCTCGTCTGTGGTCTTTCACTAAAGAATAGCAGTAATTGCCTTAATGTTTTCTATCTTGTGAGGCTACCCCATTTTTGGTCCTTTGGCTACACAGAGCAGGCTTTTATTGGGGCTTTTTTTGTCTATGACTATCTTGTTTCCACATGGCAGCTATTTTAGCTCCACGTCTCGAATGTATGAGGGAGAAAGAGCAGGGAACTTACCACCATGCTGCTCTTTGGATCCTGAGGTCCTTGGCTAGTCTGTCTTTTTCATAGTTTCCTAATTCATTTTTAATGGAACAGTAATTCCACCATTCTTGTTTTCACATTTTAAAAAGAAATCAAAAATAATGTTTTATAACCTTCTCTATTAGTACCATTTATCTTTGTTGTATAAGTCAGATGGAAAAATTTGCCACAACTTTTTGTGTTGCAACTTCTCTGATAATTAGACCAAAACAGGAAATCAATCTGCTGTTAATAAATTTATTGAAGAAATAAGAAATGATCTCACTGTTTTTACCAAAGTCTGATTTTCCATAAATACACAAAAGATATTTCCAGGCTGAAGGGTACAGGGCTTTCAATAATATTAAGTTAAAATAATATTGTATGCTGAAGAGAGGATAACTACTACAGTTCAAAGAAAGAGCCTCTGGGATTTATTTATTTTTTCCTCTCAGTTTATAGCAAAACATTTCTCTTAGTATGTTTTGTGTTGCTGTAACAGAATACTGTAGACTTGGTAATTTATAAGGAACAGAGATTTTTTTCATATAGTTCTAGAGGCTGGAAAGTTCAAGGTCTAGACACCCTCATTAAGAAGGGCCTTCTTGGCTCATCATCCCATGGTAGAAGGCTGAAGGGCAAGAAAGCACATGTGAGATGGAACATGAGATCAAACTCACATCTTTAAGCCCTTTTATGATCAGAATTAATCCATTCATTAGGATAGAGTCATATTTATAGACTATAAATATATTAGCAGTGAATTAAATTTCTTTTTTGGGCTAATTATCAGAGAAGTTGCAACATAACAGTTTATGGTAAATTATTCCACATGCCTTAAACAACAAAGATAAAGTAGTACTAACAGAAAAGAATATAAACCAGAAGACTAAAATAATTTGAATTTGCTATAATAATGATTTTGAAACTTTGAAACATTTTCCTTTTCTATATGGCATGTATTTTATTTTCTATGGATAGATTCAAAGATAACATAATTAATATTCATTTGGTTAAATATTGTTTACAATGCCTTTCGATTTAGAAAACAAATATATTGTTTGATTTCTATTTATAAATAATAAATGTATGCATTAGCCTTTTAGTGGTACAGTTAACAAGAGCAATGACCCATGTTATTTTTAAATTTTCCACTTATCCTATTTTCTTCTTAACAATGGTCCTGCGTCATTCTATATGCTTGTCCTCCGAGCCTGGCATTAATGAGGTGTTCTTTTTCTGTATGTGTATGTGTTTAATGAAAATAAATCCAAATTGATATGCACCAGTCATACTGGTTGACAGGTTTGAGGGAAGAAATTATGAATTCCCTTCAGCATACTGCTATATAAATCACATTAATACATTCTGTGTATTAATAAATACTGTGCACAATGTCAAACATTGTGTTCTGTATTAAGAATGTAATGGTGAACCAAACAGTATACAATCTCCTAGGACTGACAAATTCAGATAATTCAGTATGTAGAGTAAACTTGCATGCAATGTTCAGCTATCTATAAAGCACCTTGCATTATCAGCAAATCACAGTTGAAATTTGCAGCATACGTAAGATTTATAGTGTGATTCAGGCAAAGGGCAAAGAGTAAGCAAAGTCCTTGCTGCTAGAAAGAAAAAAGATATTCAAATTGCTGGAAGGTCACAGGGATTGAAGCCCAGAGAGTGAAGGTCATGGTGAGGGTGGTTTGAAATGAAGATGGATGGGCTGTCAGAGATTATGTCACATTTTTTTAGGATATTGTTTTCTAAACTTAGAAGTAGTTTTAAAAGATAAGCTCCATAAAAAGATATTTATTTGAAAATAAATAATCCTATTGCTCAATTAGAGACTAGAGTGGATGTTGAAAGTCCAGTTAAAAGCTATAGGAGTAGTCCAGGCAACTGCCACTGTGTATAAGAGGAGACACACTGTCAATGGGGATGGAGGAACCACGTGTATATATCATCGATTAGATTTGTGTAAGTAGGGAGTGGTGAAGAAAAGGAAAGTAATAAGGACAGATACTTTTTTGGCTTGGTCACTTGCAAGGATAGTGTTACATTGAATTGGAAGGCTGCCATTTGATAAGGTAGGTGGAAAAATAAACCATGTTTATGTTCTTAATATATTAATTTTAAGGCAACTTCAATATAAAGAGTAGAGTCACTAACTAGGTTTTTATTGTATGAATCTGGAGAATAGAAGATAAGTCTGAACAGCAGATACAAGAATAGAAATCTCTGGAAATAGCATTCAATGACATGTTTTTGGATGGGATTCCTTAAGGAGAATGTTCAATGGAAAATAAGTGGGTGCAAATGTAAGCTTGAAAAAAATTCTAAATTCATGAATGAAAAAGAATGAGCCTGAGAAAGAGAAAAAGGACAATGGGAGAGAAAGGGAAAAAACCTGGAAAATGGAATTTACAGAAATCAGCATAAGAAAGTGTTTCAGAAAGAGTTGAAGACAGAGATGGATGCTGATGAAAGGTAACATAAAATAAGAAAGTAATAAATTTCATTGAATTTAATCACGTGCA
Organism: Avahi laniger; assembly: GCA_963575035.1. NCBI lineage: Eukaryota > Metazoa > Chordata > Mammalia > Primates > Indriidae > Avahi > Avahi laniger. Next base: position 14,912 of record CAUYSK010107627.1, on the reverse strand, counting down.
GATCACTGGTGATATTAGGAAAGCATTTCAGTGGGGAATGAAATTGAGGACACCACCCTTCCAATTGCTCATAGCAAAAACATTCAAGTCACTTTTCCTTTCCTAACTCACATACAGTTCAGCAAAACTTCTGTAAGTTCTGCCAAGATTCATCTAGACTCCAGCTAATCTCAGTTCTCCATTACTACTACCTTGGTCCAAGGCCTATTTATTGTCTTCTGCTTCCTCTCAGTCTCTTTTTACAATCTGTCCCAAACATAATAACAGGAGTAATGGTTTAAAAATATAAACCATATTATGTTGTTCCTTTCCTTAAGATGTTGAAATGACTTTCTATTTTATACAAAATAAAAGGGAAATTATTGACAATTTACAAGGCTCTGCATTACTTGGCTCTTTTCACCTAATTGACACCACATCGTTTTCCTTCCACTCTCATTTCCTCTACTCCAGCCATGCTAAGCTCTTATTCCTGCTTATGTAACAGTAGTTTCCTTTGGCTCTTACTTCATGCGTCCAGGTTGGTGGAGAAGCTCCTCTCTGGAATTTTAGTGGTATTGATAAAAAGGGAAGCGAATAATGACTGACCAAAACTTCACGTGTCCAGTGGTGATCTTGAAGAGATGGGGGCTGGGACATCATGGAAGGGAAGGACATATAATGTGTTGTAAATAATATAACCTATTCATACCTTAATATCATCTCAGGGTCTTAATTTACCAATATTCTCCCAGCTATCTGATACCTATTTTGGTAAAATAACTTTTAAGTATTATTACTATTTTCATTTAAATAATTGTTGTTTTTACATTCTTTTACTTTTTAATTCTTGTTAGCTATTTCATTATTTTATTTTCTCTTTTATATCTTCAGAGGATATTTATTATTGTTAGTATTTGTGTTTTTGGTGCTTTTTCTCATACTCATCAGTGCTGAAGTGTAATTTGTATTTTCACATTATCATTTCAGGGCCAGAATGTAATTACCAAAATCCCATAAATGTATTCCAACAGTTGCTACGAATAGGAAAACATCACTGGATATAGTGATGCAAACTCACAAAACATTAACTCACTAAAAAAATGTGTAGATTTATCAGCCACCTTGATTTATCTTTTCCTAAATGATAGACTGCTAGAGTGGGATTAAATTCCTCTTTGGTGCCAGAAAGGTTCATTCAAAAGAAAAGAAGATTGTAAGGAACATATTAGCTCTCCAGACAAGATTCTCCCATAGAAAGCATAAGAAGGAATGAATAGAAAAATAATTTCTAAAACCATCATATATATTAATTTTTTAAGTTAGTGTAGTAATCCATGCTTGAAATTTTACTTAGTTTTGAACACATAGGAATTAGGAATTCATTTTATAAAAACTGGAAAAAAAAAGCATAATCGATATTATATAAAAGAAGACTATTTCTGTGAAATGGGGAACAACAACAAATATATATATATATATATAATTGAACTGGATTGAAACCATAGCTTTTATTTTCTAAATCCAGAATAGCCAGTGGGGCTGTGAGTGTGGTTCCTGAGGTATAAAGAAAACTAAGCAAATTTTTTAAACACAACATAAAATGGTTTTAATTGTCCCAGAAAGTTTTTTTTTTTTTTAAGATAGGCTTCTAGAAGAACTCATGAAAGATGGGGAATTTAAGGTAGAACATATTTGTGTACATTCCAAACAAGATACGTTTTTGGGGTTTGAAGAAAGGGAAACAAAAGATAACAACACGAGATAGCTTCAGGAACTGAGTCACAAACCCACTCAGTTCATGATGAGATTTGACACCACCTCAGTGTCACTACTGGGAAATAATGCTGAAGAGATATTTAAACCCTGGTGCCCTTGTGTGGGCCCAGAGTGGGTGACAGAAATACAAATCACCATACTGAGTATTTTACATAGGAGGAAAGACGACAACAGAGAAAACAAATAATCTCTCACTTCTCAAAGAAAAAGCTTCCCAAGAAAATGAACTTCTAAACCAAAATGACAAAGCTCGTGAAGAAATTGAATGCTAAAAAAGTAGCCAATATAACAAATAATCAGAAAAGTAATTTCTTATCTTTTCAGATGAAATTCAATGTATATATCAACATGACAAAGAATTTTCAATAAATATGTTAAGGATATTCAAAGATGGAAAGAACCAGATGTAGCACATAGGAATGACACAGACAAATAAGTATTAATATTTACTCATCAAAGTTATCTGATGATCATCAGAAAGTTAACTGATATATAATCAATTATTAGTGCGTATTAATACATAGAAATGAATATTGATTAATTGAATTCAATTTCATGTGTTGTCAAAATCGCAGGGAGGTTTCAGCCTAGGTCCATTTGCTCATCACACAAAGATCCAATCATTGAGACAACAAGGACTGCCAGGGAAGAAAGGAATTTTTAATACCACAGACGTCTTGCCATGAGAGCAGAAGAAGCTGCCTCAAATCCATCTCCCCCAATAACAGTGATCATGGGCTTTTATAGAAGGAGCCATGTGCCTTGGGACAGGACATGGTGTAACTAACAAGAGGCTACATACATTGGGGCAGGTGGTGGGGGATGGTAAATCTTGGCATCAGGGCATCTGCCCAGGGGCCTTCAGAATCTCAGCTCCTTTGTCTTGCAAACAATCTATCATTTCTGGGAAATAACTGAAAATGTCAAGTAGTTAGTTAAGGGAGAGGATTATAAAAAGAAAACATATAAGAGTTACTGGATTTTGTTCCTAGAGCTGGTTACAATTTCTTCCTCCTTTTTAGTACATTCTTCAATCTTGGGGAATCAGGATTTTGATCTATCTGGCTGCTTCCTGGTGAAATGGGACGATGCTGGAGTATGAAGAAGAACAGAAATGTTGGGCTTGTAACCAAAACTTTTTAGTATTAATACATGCTGTTGAGTTGCCACCCTCTCCTTACCAAGATTGTAAAATATATTAAAAGAACTACCCACCCTCTCTGCGATTCCTCCCAGGAAATAGTAGCCTGTTTCCCAGATGAAATCTCCATCCTGAAATTTCCCTAATCATTCATTAAAACAGTTTTAGGTAGCTAATTCAGCAGTGAGACAGGTTAGCAGAAGAGGCAATAGATTGAGAGATTTTAACTAAAAGTTGTCTTTCCAGGCAAATGAAAATCCACAAAGGACAAACTAGACATTCAGGGTATAGGTCCTCAGATGTCACAGGGACTAGGGCTTGTGCCTCAGTTACCTTTTGTCCAATAACCGTAGGTTACCCAGTTTTGCATTGTCCTTGTACTGTAATGCTGCGTCCATCTGTAAAGAACTCCTTGTCTAGGGCTGACATGGGCCAATCAGTCAAATCCTAGAGACTAGAACACACTTGATCAACAACCTGAATATAATCATAAAATGGAGAGTAAGGGTTTGTAGGCAGCAATGTGGCTGGATTTAAGGTGGACACCACCTTCAGATTTACATTAGAATTATCTAACAAAGTAGCCTGATATTAAATTTACCCATCGGGCTACCCACAGGTAACAAAAAGCCTCCTTTTTGTTCGAGTAGGGATAATACATAATGCACGCTGTGAACAGTCACCAGTTGCCCAAGGGTAAACTTTTCAGCTTCCTGTAAAATACCATAAGTAGCAGCTACCGCTCTCAGACAAGTGAGCCATCCTATTGTTACTACATCCAATTGCTTAGAGAAATGAGGTAAAGATTGCTTATGATCCTCCAAAGTTTACATCAGTACCCTGAGTCCAATTCCTTCTCTTTCTTGAATGAACAATTCGAAAGGCTTATAGAAGTCTAGGGGGCCCAATGCAAGGGTAGTCATAAATTTTTCTTTAATTGTCAAAAAAGCCTTATGGCATTCCCTGGTCCAGGTAAGTAATTGCTTTTATTCCCCTTTTAAGGCTTCATAGAGGGGTTTTGCTTGAAGTTAGGAATTTTAATCTGGCAAAACCCAGTCAGACCCAGGAATCCTCACAACTGCTTAGGTGGCATAAACTGTTATTTAACTTATAACATCTCTCCAATCTGAAAGGAGGCCCTACATTTCAAGAGACAATTCAAACCCCAAGTATTTGACAATGGGAAGTGAGATCTGAGCCTTTTCTGGGATGCTTTATATCCTTTGTCAGCCAGTACATTTAAAACAATAGTGGTATGTTGCCCTAATTCAGCTTCAGTCTCACTGGCTATCAGGGTGTTGTCTACAATATCATTTCTTTGCCTAAAACTCAAATCTCTGGCCAGATCTTTTCTGAATATTGTTGGGAAGTTTTTTTTTTTTCTTTTCCCTGAAGAAGGATAGTCCGGCAGTACTGGCATTTGGTTTTAGACTTTTAAGTTTTCTAATTCAAAAGCAAACAGTACTTGAGATTTGGGAGCAAGACGAATGCAAAAGAAAGCATCTTTTAAATCTATTACTGAAAATACGGCAAAATTTCCAGATAAAGTATTAAGGTGGGTATAAGGATTAGATCTCATAGAAGCAATATCATCTACTAAGGGTTTATTGCCCTTAGATCTTGAACAAACTGGTATTCCTGGGTTCCAGTTTTTTTTTCTTTTTGACTGACAAATGGGAATATAACAAGGTGTGTCCAACCTCACTTCCCATTATGGCCAGGAACTCAGCTTTAAGTTTTTTTCCTTGAGGTCCCCTTGGCCAAGAGGTGTTCCATTCATTCAGTAGGAGAAGTGCCTAAGATTTTAGTTTGGTTTACATTTCCCCCACTTTGGTCAAGAGTTTCTAGAGGCAGCATCAGCAACCAAACTTTTATTTTGTCCCATCATTGCCTAGTTCCCACCATGACAGGAAGACAGAAACTTACAGGTACACATTTAAATTATCTAGGTTTTGCAGACAATTGTCAAAAATGTTAAAAGGCTCAAAACCTTTCATCAAAACAGAATCACAGTTATTGTAAAATAATAGCAATTCACTTAACTAAGAGTGACAATCAGAAGGCTACAAAGGCAATACAAAAAAACTTTAAATTTTTAAAGTTCAGTTTTCCCAAGTAATCAAAAACCTAATAAAGACACCATAGGAATTATCTCTATAAAACATAGCATCTTTATTCATAGGCCAGTTACCAAAAGATAAAGAAAAATCTTCTTTAGTGTGATTTTTTTTAACGGGAAACAATTTAGAAAAGTTGGAAGTCAAATCTCATGAAACAGGTACCAGAATTTATCAGACGTAAGAAGATTATGTGTCCAAGGTCAAAGGTGAAAAAAAACACTGGTTTTTAGACCTTTTAGGTAAACATTTCAGCATCAGATCTGAACAGCAGACTTAGAACAAGAGAGAGGAAAATGTTACAGGAGCCAACAAAAAAGTTGAAGGAGAGGGTTATTAGCTCAGGCTTCTCAAAGGAGGAAAAGCTGAAAGCAGGAAGACACAGCAAAAGTTGAACTTCTGAGACATAAATCTGAGAAGTTTTGAAAGAAGCAGATTGTAGAAAATCTCTTGCAATTTTATTACATTTGTCTCATTTACATTTGCCTAATTTATTTTAGGAGTTTACTTAACCATTTGGTAGCTGTGAGTATTAGATACACAACCAATGTGATTAATTATGCCCTCAACAAAGTCATCTAATGTCTAAACAAATTTAATGTCTAAACACATTTTCATTTAAAAAATTGTAATAAAAGAGAAGGAAAAAGATTTTAAAACACAGGCCAAGAAACCATCACAAAATATAATTTTAACTATTACTTTTAAACTTAAAAAAAAACCTACAAAGAGAACAAACGTAAGTATTCTAGTAAGACTTGCTATTCTGAATAATGTAACATCTTTAAGTTCTATAAATACAGTAGAAGTTTCAGAACACATCCTGTTTAAAGATGTTAACTAATTTGATATTTCTAAAATACCAACATCCCAAAATAAAATTTATTAACATAACATCACCTGACTATAGACTGAATAAACTTCTAACTCTATCCTTAGCATTTCAAATAGTGGTACAGAGTTATAACAGTTTTTTTACATGAGGATCAAGATGAAGCTATTTTAACAACAATCAAAATAACCAGTCTCAAAACATTCTTCTACTTAAATGCAAATTCAATTACATGTAATACCTCTAAAGAATAAGATAATTTTGAGATCTCTTTTGATTCTAAGAATAATCATTTTGTTCTTTTAGAAATAAATTACTTTACAATAATTAAAAATTCAAGGATTCTTCTTTAGAATTTTTCTAGGTAAAAGCCTTCACTATGGTAACACAATGTACACATAACAGGCTCACTTGTAACCAGTACTTAGAAAGCGTGAGTCAGAAACAGATTTTGTTTGTACCTTTCCACAGACAATAAAATCAATGGAATAAACCAAATCTGCAACTAGGATTAAGAGACAAAAAACAAAATATCTTCATAAACATCTGACCAAAAGTTTCCATTTTTATATTATCATTTACTTAGCTTTATTTATTCTAATACATTGACAATTATTTTTGTTTGGGCATGTCTACATTTTTACCTGAGTAAGAACCTTGAAGTTAAACACATGGGTATTTTTGCCAATAAGTCAGGAGATTTAGTTGTTTTCATTACACCAACAATATTAAACTAGTCTTACTTATTAAAAATCATGCAAACACAGATCATTTGTTTTTGGCTGAGTTTTTAGTTTTAAAAACTTTGTGTCAAACCCTGATGCCTTCAAATATAAAAATGACCAGTAAACTCAAGACTTTTTTGTTGCTATTTTATCAATAACTTTTTTAAACTCTCTTGATTACCAGAGATTAATAAATTCACATGAACTTAAAAAAGAATGTGGGCTTATTTATTTAATGTATGAGAGTTCCTTTTATTTATAAGCCAATTTTGGTGCCATGTAAACATGTAATACATATACACACATAAAACTCATCTAAACACATACACCATACACAAAGTTTCAATAGCTTTTATCTCAGAACTCTAGCCGTGAGATCCTCTGACGTTCCACAGAAATCTGTATACATTATGTTTTCATTTCTCTCTTTCCCTTGCCAAAGGCAGATGTCCCCACATTTTGGCCAGGTTGCTTCCATGGATGGAGATGTCTTTCAATCTCCCAGACCTTAGGACAGAGATGTCTTCTAATCTGTCAGACCTTAGGATGGAGCTGTCTTTTAACATTTCAGATCTTAGAACCTGCCACAAGATAAACTACTGTCAGAGGTGCCTTTCAACCTTCCAGATCTTGTACTTCGCTTATAATACTATAGCAAATTTAAATTCAGCAAAATGAAACTAGAGACAAAGAGCTTAACAGACTCCACATTTACATGTCATACACGAATACAGATAAACACTCAACATAAAGAGGAATTCAAGAGGTTCCAAACAAATGAACTATAGTTTCATCTAATAAGCCATGGGAGTGCTAAATCAAAACAGTTCGTTTACACTCTCACAAATGGTTGGGAGTTTATCCAACTCCCCCAAAATGGGAATTCTGAGAGAATTCCCCAAAATAAAATGGGCATTTCCCACTGTTTGGTACCTTCAAATAGCACTTACCCATCCAGATACAAATATCAAACTCCAGAGTTCCTTTCTTAGGAAGCAGTCAGGAGGCAATCGCCAGTGCACTGGAGGCCAGTAATGGCAGACCTGGCAGGACGGTCCAAAGCTACCCTCCACCAAATATGTCCAGGCAGCTGCTAAGGGCAGCTTTTTTCTCTCCCTGCTCTGTGGCCACTGAACCCTGAGCAACAGCATCCCAAAAAAGCCTTCATGATTGTTGTCAAAACTGCAAGGGAGTTTTGTCCCAGGTCCATATGCTCATTGAACAAAGATCCACATATTAAGACAATGAGAATTGCCAAGGAAGAAAGGAATTTTTAATACCACAGAAGTCTTTCCAGGTGAATGGGAGAAGCTGCCTCAAATCTGCCTCCCCAAATAATGGACAACATGGGCTTTCAAGGGAGGGGCCACATGCCCACATGCATTGAGGTAGGCAATGAAATTAGAAAGTTTGCCCAGGAACCTTCAGAATCTCAGCTCCTTTGTCTTGCAGACCACCCCCCATTTCTGGAAAACAATTCAAAATATCAAGTATTTAATTAAGGGAAAAGATTATAAAAGAACGTATAGGGGTCACTGAAATTTGTTCATAGAGCCAGTTATACAAGTGAAACCAGAAACATTATTTATGCAAGAAGGGGCAGATGGTTAGAATCTGAACTTAGATTGAAATCTTTCTTATTTTCAGATTAATTCTCTGAGCAACATACTTTAGGATATATAAGCATCATATAAGAAATGGTAATTCTAAAATGGAAATCCCCAGACACACTTCTCGGAGATTCTGATTTTGTATTTCAAGTCTGTTTTCTGGTAATCTACATTCTAACAAATACCCCATGTGCTTTAGAAGCAGCTATATTCCACTTTGAGGAACACTAAACAGATACATATTGAATTGTAACAATGCCTAATATAATGCTCTTTCTTCTTTATTTCCCTTCTTTGCATACCTGTTGGTGCCCTAGAACTATATTTCTCAATTCTACTTGCATATTAAGTTATAAGAATACCAAAGGGATTTTGACTCCAAGATAAAATAATCATATTCCACTTTGTCTCATCCACCAAATGCAGCTATTAAACCTGAAAATAATAAAATATGAAGTTATTCAAGGATTCTGAAAAGTAAACAGGAATAATCAGATTAGAAAAGAAGACCAGAATATGAAAATGAGAGTGAAATTTACATTTTCTTTTTCTTTTTTCCTGAGTGAAAGAAATTAGCTTCAAAGATTACATAGTGTATTATTCCATTTATATGATGTTCTGGAAAAGACAGAATTGTAATGAGGGAGAAAGGATTAGTACTTGCCAAGAACTAAGAGCAGGGGAGGTTGGCACCACAGAGGACAGAGAGAAATAGTTTTTTGGGGTGATGGAACTGTTTTATATCCTCATGGTTGTTGCGTTTCAACAAAACTATCTATACACATGTTACAATGCATAAAGAGATGAACATTAAAAATATTTTTACTTTATTAAATAATAATTAAAATAATATAAAATTAAATAATACTGATGTTCAATCTGCATGTCAAAAAATTATTCAATCTTACCAAGGGACCAGGTAGTTTTCTAAAGTGCCACTTGCAATTTGAATGTGGAATCAAGAATGGGAACTACTACACTAGACCGTATTATAATTACTGGATGCATCTTCATATTATTTTTTGTCTTTTTCTTTTAATTTTACATTTGTCAGTCTTTTCTGTAAGCTAAACTTTTCTGGAATGCAATTACCTTTTTCAGTCTTCGTTTAAACTCCTAGAGAGTCACAGGCTATAGCAGTCTCAGATTTCCTCATTTGAATTATCTCAAAGGGTAAAATTTGAGGCTTTCTCTGCCTTTCCCAATTTGACCCTATTTTCTTGTCATTCTTATTAACTGTCATGCTTATTACTAATGTGCAAGACTTAGAAGCTTCAATTCAGTTCCCACAACCCTGCAATAAGGTGCATAGATCATGGAATTAGAAGAGTGAGGCTTTTAAATGCTTAACACACTATCCATTTGGCCTTTCTCTCTTTGCTAAGCTTAAGCTAAGTGTAAAACTAAAGGTTCAAGCTCTTTTAAAAAAGTGAAAAAAGGCCGGGCGCGGTGGCTCATGCCTGTAAATCGTAGCACTCTGGGAGGCCGAGGCGGGAGGATTGTGTGAGCTCAGGAGTTCGAGACAGAGCGAGACCCCATCTCTACTAAAATAGAAAGAAATTAATCAGACAACTAAAAATATATATATAAAATTAGCCGGGCACGGTGGCGCATGCCTGTAGTCCCAGCTACTCGGGAGGCTGAGGCAGAAGGATCGCTTGAGCCCAAGAGTTTGAGGTTGCTGTGAGCTAGACTGACGCCACAGCACTCTAGCCCAGGCAACAGAGTGAGACTCTGTCTCAAAAAAAAAAAGTGAAAAAAAATCATTCTCTAATTTTCTGGAACTAATAATATGAAATCATTGAGAAAATGTAATAAGAAATCCAATGAGATCATTGTAGGAAAGAAATTTTTAATGATTCAATTCAAAAAGTCCCAAAGATATATTTACATTTCAATATCTACAGGAAGCTTTATGAAACTATAGATTTCAGAATTGTAAATTTAGATTCTTTTGGGTTAGTTGGTTAGTTGGTATGTAAGAATCTCTATTTTTCAAAATGCGCAAGTGATGCTGATTGATGTCAATTAAGAAAATTAATGATCCATATACCCCCATTCAAAATCCTGTTAGAGTGCTTAACTTCACCTTTTTGTATCTAATCACCCGTAAAATTACACAGTATTGTAATCTGTTATGTTTGGTAGTGCTATTTGTACCTAATTTTTTTTTTATTTTCTTCTTTTTTTCATCACAAACTGTCTCTAATGTACCTACTTATTATCAATTTCATTTTATGTGTCATACACTAGACACTGACATATTATAAATTTGCTTCATGTACTACACCACCATTATATGTATAAAACTAAAGATAAGAAGTTTTATGTAACTTTTTCAAGATCCTAAAGTTAGAAATTAGACTGTCTTGGCTCTAAGGACAATGTGACTTAATTCACAATAATTTATTTTCTCGTGGGTCAATACCCCATGTGTTATCACAAAATGGATATATTTAACAAACAGGCAGTATCTTCTGTCCATATTTTATTAAGTATAAAACTAAGAATGTTGCCTATAAATTTAACAGGACATTTTAAAATCATTGGCACTATAAAACTCATTGCATCTTTATGTAAACACTGAAGTAGCAATATGTAATCTGTGCAACCTGAATAGAGCTTCTATAGGAAATTATTTAAAAAAATGTATACTTAGGCATAATGTATCATGAATACTTTCTCCAAATATGATAAATAATTCTAATGCATTATTAAAATTATGAACATATAGAACAATTTAAAAAATAAAGTGACAAATGTTTAAATTGAAACTTATTATTAATATAAAATATAGTGAATCTAGTAATTTAAAATTAAGTACGATAAATTAATTTTATAGCCAAATTATCATAGACTAATAAATATTTTCAAATGTTTTTCAACATGGTATTACTATCTTTAAATTATAATTATCTAAGATTAATGAGGTTGATAGCTTTTTACACTTTGATTTGACATTTTCTTTTCGATACTGAGAATTGTTTTGACAATATTTAGTTGTAGGGAGTAAATGAAACAGCAATAAAACACAGTGAACACAGTGTCATATTTAAAGATTGAAGGAAGGTTATAGTCTCTTTTTGTTTAGACATTTATAGAAAAATGTAAAAGAATTAGCAAGATAGCATGAGAATAATCTTGAGTCAACTACGGGATTTCATAAAGATTTTTTTCTCTTTAAATTGATTGAATGAGTTATGATCCTTTAAACTATGACTGGTCAAATTTCTCCAAATAATGAATATAAAGCTAAACAGCCTAAAATTATGATAAATAATTTAATTTAAAAAAGTGATTTGTTAAGCTATTTTGCCCTTACAAGAAAAATATTGAGCCTAAGCAGCAAAATATTTGAAGTTGAATAATTTCTCAATATTTTTAACATAAGTTTCTCTTACTCTACTTGATATATACAGTTGTAAGGAATGTAAAATAAAAATCTTATTCCAACAAATCCCAATGTGTGTCAAAGGAATTTAAATTTCAGAAATTTGATCCAACATGAATAGTCTTTATTACAATAATAACTAACACTATTCTCAGGCCTTGAAGCATAAACAGATCCATATTTTAAAATATCATAAACTGAATTAGGCCAATATATGTTCAAGAGCAAAAGAATTCTCCAAAGGTCTTGAGACCATGCTAATCCAACAATAAAACCATCTGTATGTAAGTATACATATTTCACTGGTACATCTTTAAATTAGGTGAGAAATCTTTTGCTGATACTGAAATGCAGAACAATTTGCTGTCTTAGAAATCTATTTTGGTTTATTTTTTTTTCTTTTTGTTACATTACAAAGGTGTAATCAGTGACTTGCTATTACGAGATTTATTGGGAAAAATATTGACACTATTTTCAATACATATGAATAATTTATTTGCAAATATTTTACCGTTTAGCAAATTACTTAGCATTTTCTTTTTTACTTTGATCACAATGAGTATTTAGAAAACAAAAAGACTGGAATTCAATTCTTCAATAATTTTTTATTCTAGTTGTCAAGCAGACCCTTGTTGGTGTACTGACTTCTTTGTTTCACAAAATATAGGTATTTAATCCATTGTTAAAGGCTTGTGTGCCTGTTTTATGCTCACTATCTTCATTTTTTAATTGGTTTCTTTGCTTTTTGACTTGATAATAAAAATGATTTTCTTTTCTTTTACTTTCTTGGAGAGTTTTTCTGGGTCAGAAGAATATTTTATTTTTAGTTATATTGTCTAAGCAATTCACACAAAATACATAAATATGCATATATATAGGTATTCACACACCAGCATCACCACAATGATTATCTCCTTTTATGGACTTGAGCTTTCTCATTTATTAATCATCAGTTTATTAAAAACTGATGCATTTGTTAACTACAAATTATTAAAAATCATTTATTGTGAGATTGGTATATCCCATGTATTTTGGATATAGAAATGAAAGTTGTTACCTCTGCCTTCAAGACACTTGATTTTAATGGGTGGAAGCTGGAAACAAAAATTCAGAAGTATTAATATAATGAAACATTTTGTGTATCTTTCTTTCTGATACATAGATTCTGGGAATTCAAAATCTTATCATTGGTAGATGGTCCTGAATCTGTTCATATCTAACTGGACTAAGAGTGTACTTTAATACTTTACTGTTTCCAGACATTTGATCTACCACTGCATGAAGCTGACTAAGCATATTCTTTTTATATTCCCTGAGATATTTGTGTCTGCAAAGCACTTCCCTTTCTGCTTCAGCTAGTTTGAGTGCATTGTCTTTTCTTACAATAAATGATTCCTGGATAAATTGAATAAAATATAACTACTATAAAGAAGAATGTACAAAGCACAGTGGAGAATGGGATGAAAATTATATGAAAATCAGCTGCGATGTCTGGGGAGTATGAGGAATGAGGGAATATGTGCAGGAAGTACAAGGTGAGGAAAGATTCAGGAAGATCAAAGAGTGTATGTCCTTCATTATGGCAATCACTTTAGATAAAACTTGTCTTCAATAGAGTAGGGCTAAATGGATTTGGTAATTGTTAAATATATAAATAGATTTCAGGACACACATCTTCTTATATCACTTTAAATTATTACTTGGATATTTGCCTCATGTAATCTCTTTTAATTACTTTTAATCCTCAGCTCCAAAGATTTTTAAATGATTATTTTACTACTATTATGCCTTTCTCCAGAAACAGTACTGTGCCTCTAGCTAGCTTTCTGTGTCACTTTTCAAATCATTTCAAAATTGTTCCCTTGCAACGGCCTTCTGTGAAAAAAATGTTCTTTTATGCAATAAAATATTACTAGGATATTCTCGGATGTGGACTGTATCACAGAGGTTTTAGCTCTCCACATTAATGGAGAGATCTAAGTGGGTTTCAATAGCCATTCATCATTATTGATTTGCTTATTGAAGCTTATTGTGTTTGCCTATATTCTGTGGTAAAGTATCCTAAGTGAAGTATCTCAGGAATGGAAAAAAACAAATCTCACATGTTCTCAGTAATAAGTGAGAGTTAGAGGATAAGTACACATGGTCATAAAATGGTGAAAAAGGCATTGGAACTAAGAAGGGTGGTGGGTGGGAGGCAGATGAGGGATAAAAACTTACCTATCAGACAAAATAGATACTATTCTGGTGACAGGCATACTAAAAGCTCTCACTTCAACATTATACAATTCATCCATATAACAAGAGCACTTGTACCCCCTAATATTTTGGAATAAAAAAGATAGTCCTCCCCTTCCTTCAGATGTTTACATGTAATTTAGCAGATTTAGAATTCTGAATTCTGGTATCTCCCTATAGCTCAGGCATGAGACATTCATTTTTTGGGGCTTCCTCTTCCTTATAAGTAATTGAAGAGAAACTTTTCTCAGCCTGAATGCTCCGTCATTCCAGTTGTAAAAATATAAATTTTACTTTCTAACATTTCACATTATCTGGCATAACAAAATAATAAAGTCAAAGTTATGAATTTTTAATATTGTCCTTATATTAGAGAGTTCATACTTCGGGCTTTTATCATTAAATATTCAATGGTAACCACACATAAAAATTACAGAATCACTGAAACTGAGACTGTGCTGCTCATAATTTAGTCACTCAATAAAAATTATCAAGAATGTTAAACAAAAATTTTGGGGCTTAATAGGCACCATGTTTATAGTTCAATAATAATCTAGATGATAGTTAACTTTTGCAACAAACATTTTTGTTGTCTAACGTCAGTATTTTGACTTCGTAAGCTATTTTTGATTGATCCTTGTTGATAAAATATATGTATTAAAAAAACTAAAAACTAAAGAAAATAGAAACCATAGTTTGCAATGATGTTAATATGTCTAAGAGTTAATTAATACCTGTAGAGGACACCTGTGTCTGGGAACGGTTCCTTGCTGTTTTTCTCAAGAACATGTCTGTGGCCTTGCACACAAGTCAAGAGCGCCCTAACCCTGCAAACAGGAGGGGCTAGAGAGTTTAGATTCAAACATCTGCTAGCTGGAGACGAAACAAGGAACAGGGATGTGTTGAGTCAGGACAATGTGGGAACAAAGAAATTGCGGTGGGACAGTTGCCAAACAGGTTGTGTTATAAATAAAGCAACTACAGCAAGAGCTTTTGCTGCAGTCATATACCGTCTTTGTGTGTCTGTGTCATTTTGTAAGGGCTGCAGTCATGTCCCATCTTTACGTGTGTCTGTGTCTTTTTGTCTCTGTGTTCATTCC
>CAUYSK010107616.1:0-48821 GCA_963575035.1 Avahi laniger | reverse complement strand
ACAGGCATGCGTCACCATGCCCGGCTAATTTTTTATATATGTGTACTTTTAGTTGTTTGGCTAATTTCTTTCTATTTTTTAGTAGAGATGGGGTCTCGCTCTTGCTCAGGCTGGTCTCAAACTCCTGACCTTGAGCGATCCTCCTGCCTCTGCCTCCCAGAGTGCTAGGATCACAGGCGTGAGCCACCATGCCCAGCCAGCACCAGTTCTTATAAGAACTGCATATACTTCACAGACAGAGCTGCCATTAAAGGAAAGGGAACTGGCAGAATGGTGTTTTTTGTATGTGTGTGTGTGTTTGTATGTGTTTGTATATGTATGTGTAGGTTTGGGCATGAGATTATAATCTAAATATGAATTCATAATGAAGTTCCATTTCTGTTATTAGAGTGCACATGGAATTTAGAGGCCTGCCTGCAGATGCCACAGTCCTAGCAGTGAGCATCCCTGGGTCAAGTCAGTCTCCTTGCATCTACCTCCTGCCTGACCTCATCTCCTCTTTACCTGAATGAATAGAAGAATCTCAGCAGAACTCCAGTTTGTTCCTCTGGAGAAGCAGGAGCCTGCTGTACTCAACAACCCCACCACTGTCTATGGCAATTTCTCAGAAACTCAGCCAGCCAAGATTAACCTTATCCCTTCTGGATGGGTTGCACTTTCTCTCAGGCAATGGTGTTCCTCACTGAGATGGTGGTAATCAGTGGGGGTGTTATGACAGGAAGCTTCCTGTATGTCCTGAGTGAGGACTGAGGGATCTGACAATTGCAGTTGTGAAAATGACACTCACCCATGCTTATTGGGGCAGTTCTGAGTACTCTTTGATTTTGATTGCTGCTCTTCTAGGCTCCTTCTCCCTACCATGTAGAGCTCATCTTCACATTAAGCAGCCTTTCCCCTCAGGTCTGGGATCCATTTGGGGTCACCTTTTTACTATAGCAACTTGTAATGACCCTCCCTGCTCTGGACTTGTACCTGGTATTTATGGGCTCCTTCTTACCTTTTCTCTAGCCATGGCCACACCACAAGTGACCCTAAGATCTCTGACATATCCCTTGAGTTGTGACTTTAGCCCCTTCCAACCAGCCCCACTTGCTTCTTATACCCTGAGAGGACAATATGTTCCCCAACTAAAGAGATGTGTCATGCTTAACACATGGTTGTGATGTTTTTGACACTCTTCCCATCAAGAGATGAAGTCTAATTCCCCCTCCCTTGAACATGGCCTGGCCATAGAGATTTGTTTCTGACAAATAAAATTCAGTAAATAAAATGATACTTCATGACTACCAAATCTACATCATAAAAGATGAGGGAGCATTGGCCTCACTCTCTGTCTCTCTTGGGAAGCTCACTCTTGAAACCCAACCCAGGCCCCAGGGACAGGTCACATGTGGGTGTTCTGTCAACAGCTCCAGCTGAGGTCCTAGTTGACCACTAGCATTAACCACCAGACACACAGATAAGGACACCTTCATGGGAACTAGAGCTTCAGCCTCTGTCTGACTGCAACCACTTAGGAGGCCCCCAAGATAAAACCAGCTTGCTGAGTCCTGTCAACTCCCTAATCTACGAGAAATAATACGAAGAAATGTTTGTTGCTGTTTTAATGCCACTATGTTTGGGGTAGTTTTTTAGGCAACTATAGACAACCATAATGAGAGGCAAGAAGAACTTGGAGAAAGTTCCCACAGAGATTGAAAGGTTATACATAAAACACGATAACATGCTGGGGAGTCTGAGCCTCTTAGTCAACTGAAGGAAAGATCAAGGGGAAATTTAAAAATATCTTTAAAAATACAGCAAAGAAAACTAAACCTTCTTAATTTCCACTGAGGGCTGCATAAGAAGAAATCAGCTTAAATTATAGCATGATGAATTTCAAATTGATGTAAGCAGTGATTTCTGAGTGGGGAAAAAGCCATGGACACTCATATTTTAATGAATCATATATTGTCTTTATTGTTCTCTCACCTAGTTTGGTGACTGGCCTCCCTTCCTGTTCACTGTGGTCTCTAAAAATCATAAATACAAAATATAATAAACACATACTGAAGACAAAATACATATTGAAGATTAAACAAAATTAATGATGATGTATATTTAGATATACATCATTTGGAGTTTTATTTTTATTTATTTTATTTTTATTTTTTTTATTTCAGCATATTATGGGGGTACAAATGTGTAGGTTACATATATTGCCTTTGCCCCAGCCGAGTCAGAGCTTCAAACATGTCCGTCCCCCAGATGGTGCATACTGTACCTGTTAGGTGTGAATATACCCATCCCCTTCTCCCCCCTCCCACCTGCCTGACACCAGATGAATGTTACCACTGTGTGTGCACTTAAGTGTTGGTCAGTTAAGTCACTGAATACTAATTTGATGATGAGTATATGTGGTGCTTGTTTTTCCATTCTTGGGATACTTCACTTAGTAGAATGGGCTCCAGCTCTATCCAGGATAATACAAGAGGCGCCAGATCACCATTGTTTTTCGTGGCTGAGTAGAATGCTATGGTATACATATACCACATTTTATTAATCCACTCATGTATTGATGGGCACTTGGGTTGTTTCCACATCTTTGCAATTGTGAATTGTGCTGCTATAAACATTCTAGTGCAGATGTCTTTTTTTATAGAATGCCTTTTTTTCCTTTGGGTAGATGCCCAATAATGGGATTGCTGGATCAAATGGTAGTTCTACTTGTATCTCTTTGAGGTATCTCCATATTACTTTCCACAGAGGTGGTACTAGTTTACAGTTCCACCAACAGTGTGTGAGTGTTCCTATTTCTCTGCATCCATGCCAACACTTATTGTTTTGGGGCTTTTTCATAAAGGCCATTCTTGCTGGAAATAAGTGATATCTCATTGTGGTTTTGATATGACTTGCATTTCCCTAATGATTAGAGATGTTGGCATTTTAAATAATTAAAAAAGAAAAAAATTATGTCCAAGACAGATTTCCTTAGAATGGTATAATCTCCTTAAATAGTATGATTTTAAAAATGAACACCTCTGGGTTTATTGGTTTGGAGTTATGTGATATAATTTTCCAAAAGATTCACATAGAAGTTGGTGTACTGGAGAGATATCACTTCTTGGCATTCTGATTGCACATAAGTTTATTTTGCAATTCTGTGGCTTTCGACTTTCTTCAATCCGGAAGGTGCCCCCCTACCCTGCCCCGCCCTATCTTACCTCATCTGTCTGAATAGTTACCTCTTGCTACGTAACAACTGCACCCTACCGAAAATAAAATGGAGTCTGCCCTCTGCAACCATGGGTGCCACATCCATGGATTCAACCAATAGCGGATTGAAAATATTTAGAAAACTGAAATGGATGGTTGCATCTGTACTGACAAGTACAGAAATTTTTCTTGTCATTATTTCCTAAACAATACAGTATAACAACTATTTACATAGCATTTACATTGCATTAGGTATTATAAGCAATCTAGAAATGATTTAAAATATACAGAAGGGCCAGGTGCGGTGGCTCACAGCTCTAATCCTAGCACTTTGGGAGGATGAGGTGGGAGGATCACTTGAGGTCAAGAGGTCGAGACTAGCCTGAGCAAGAGTGAAGACCCCATCTTTACAAAAATTAGGAAAATTAGCCAGGTGTGCTGGTGTGCACCTGCAGTCCCAGCTACTCAGGAGGCTAAAGCAGAAGAATCACTTGAGCCCAGGAGTTTGAGGTTATAATGAGCTATGCTGATGCCCCTGCACTGTAATCCAGGCAATAGAACAAGACCCTATCTCAAAAAATATGTACAGAAAGATGTGCATAGGTTGTATGCAAATACTACACCATTTTATATCAGGGACTTGAACATCATTCAATTTTGGAATCAGAGGGGGTCCTGGAACTGATCCCTCATGGATACTGATGGATGACTGTATCATGTAGCTTAACAATCATTTTTATAGCTCATAATTCTGCAGGTTGTCTGAATCCTGTGGTGTCTGTGAAACTCTAGTCTGGAACTTTGCTATACTGTATATAGTTTTGAGATACGTTGCGCCATCAGCATGTGAGGTGCTCTGTAGCCACCAGGAATGTGGTAGCTCACGAACAGAGATTCAGGAACACTTGACTAGACCTCCACCCTCTCTCAATCTTGAAATATACTTTTGCTCATTTTCCCTGCTCCTTCCACATTTATCCACCCACTGCCACTCTTTGGGTAGGGCCCTGGATTTACAGAAAGCATCCAGAAATCTCTTGGAGGAACAATGGTGGCCCTCCTTCTGTGTCTTAAATGTAGTGACAAAAGCTGAAGTCAGAGAATTTTGTTCCTACTGCTTCTGCTGTAATTTTTGATGCCAGAGGGCATTTATTCAACTTTTATTATTTTCTTGTTAAAGAATATTTAATCTTACTAGTGGGTGGGTGTGGGTGGCGATCACATTAGAGAGAAGAAAAAGAAATTGTAGCACATTTCTAAGGAAAAAATATGTATTATCCATTATATAGTGGTACATTCTTTATAATTAATCTGTAGCTCAGAAAGGCAAATAAGAGAATAGCTTCCAAACTATACAAAAAGCAAAATAAACTCCGTGTAGACCATACCCTGTGTTAACAAAGTCTGAGTTGTGTTCTCCAGGAAACCATATTCATTTGCTGGTGAACAAGTTTTCAGAATTAACCTATTATTTATAAAGTGTCCTGGAGCTAGAGAGAAACATTGGCTAAACATGGAACAGAGGTTCTTTTGACCTTCAGTGTTGAAAGCTCAACACAGAACGCACGAGAGAGCTAAGAGAGGGCCATGGAATGTTTAAAATTTAAGTACTGAGGCCAGAGTATGGGAGAAAACATCTAAATGACACTGCCATTAACCAAATCATGATTCAGTAAAATGTTAATCTACTTCTATCATATTATTTACTATAGTGAAACAACCCCTTTAGTTTAATTGTCCCAGGAAACAATACTCTGTGATAGGCTACTTATTTCTTAATCTCTTCAGTTTCCTGATCTGTGAAATGGGAAATAATAATAATAACCCCTCCTTCATGAGGTTGTTTTGAGTACTGCATGAAGTAACAGATGTAAAGTGTGTAGCCCTGTGCCTGGTATATAATACTAGCTAACATTTAGAGTCATGATTACTGTTACTGATGGAAGGCAGTATAGTGTAGGGAAGCACACATGTTTTGAAATTTGATAGAATTGGATTTAAATCTCAGTTGATTGTTTTCTTAAATGTAAGTAGCAATGTGTCTTTGGGAATATCACTATAAAATTGAGATAATGCTACCTATCTTATGTGGTTGCTGTGAGGCTTAACTGAAATTACTTACAAAAATAATTTAATGCAGTGTCTAGGTATGGAAATTAATGAATGGATGATAGATATTATTATTATATGGAATTTTTATAGTATCTGGATCTATACTGTATTGGCCTATGCCATATGTAATGCTGTGCAAAAATGGGCCACGATACTTGAGGATTCATGGTAGTTGTGGGCTGAGTCAGTTCAGGTCCTCCTAGAAGATGGGATTATATACAAAGGAGGCTTATTGAGAGAAATCCCTTTAGACTGGAAGGCAGGGGTCACCTCTGTGAAGGGAGAGAGGAAGGAAAGAGGGGTGGGTAGGGAAAGCCTCAGATGGCAGTACAGCTCTGAGGAAACCTACTTCAGGCCAATGGGGAGCCAAGAGCACAGACTTCCCATCAGAGAGGGCCCATGTCAGGCAGGAATAGCTCAGCTCTAGTCGCTGCCCTACTCTGTCATTGGCCTGGGGTAAGCACAGCCTGGCATGGATGCCACAGTGGATCTGAAGGTGCTTCAGCTGGAAGTTGTTAGTGAACCATGTCCCTCCCCTGAGCAGGGTCTCTTGAAGAGAGATCTGGATGCTGTACCTCCATGACCACTGCAAGGGGCTGAGTTAAGTAGCAGTAAGAATTATCTTTGTTCATATTGGTTTGTTTCTAGTCTGGGTCAAGCCCTCATAATAGATCCTTTCTAAATGTGGAATTGAATAGAACTTTCTACAAAGAGAAATACTGAAAAGAGTATTTCTGGAGAATAATTGAGGCATTTAATTGAATAAATATATTACAAAAAATTAACTTAGCAGTTTTTATTTGGAAACGAACAACATAGGTGTTAACTTGTCTTGTTTGATTCCTTGAAGGAAGCTAGACCCTAAATCTCTTTTCCATATGTAACTGAAAAAATGTAGATTTTTTTTTTTTGGGAGAGTCTTGCTCTGTTGCCCAGGCTAGAGTGCCATGGCATCAGCCTAGCTCATAGCAACCTCAAACTCCTGAGATCAAGCGATCCTCCTGCCTCAGCCTACTGGGTAGCTGGGACTACAGGCATGCACCACCATGCCTGGCTAATTTTTTCTGTATATATTTTAGCTCTCTGACTAATTTCTTTCTATTTTTAGTGGAGATGGGATCTTGCTCTTGCTCAGGCTGGTCTCGAATTCCTGACCTCGAGCGATCCTCCTGCCTCGGCTTCCCAGAGTGCTAGGATTACAGGCGTGAGCCACCATGTCTGGCCAAAAATGTAGATTTTTGAGTGACATCTCCATTTATGAAGTTTCAATAATTCATTCTGGTATCTTTTCCTGTCTAATTGCACTACTTAGATTTATTTAAAATTTTCTGTTTTAGAGGAATCTCAGAAATATAATAGTAGAGGTAGATGGGAGGGATATAACAAATCTACTTTTACCTCTTATTTCCCCTGCTATGAAGCTATTGCTTTTTCCATGTTTCCCCCTTTTCTTCCCCTTCATTTGCGATGTCAGGGAGGAAATTTTTTTCCTCTACTTTCTTAGATTCAGTTACTGGGGACTATGAATTAAATTGACAACAGATTAGCAAGTGGAAAGGTAGATTTTAATCACCAACATGCATGTGCGTATGAGATTTCACAAAGAAATGTGACTCAAAGGGACAGTTAGAATTTGGGCTTATGTACCACCTTAATAGGGAAAGGGTGGATAAAGTGCACTTATGGGAAAACAAATGACTTTTTGGAAATATAAATAAGCCCTTAAGGGAATAGATGAGAGATATGATACTTTTGTGACAATATCTGTTTAGGTGTGTTGTAGACAATTCTTAGTTTCTGGCAATAAGAGTCAATCTTCCCTGGTTGTTCCCAGGGAGGGGATTTATGACAGTTGAGTTCATTTGAGTTCTTTTGGGAGGCCCTGTTTTTAGGCAGATAAGGATTTTAGGAACTCAAATACCTTTTGCTCTAAATATTATTTTATACCACAGTGTCATACTCTGGGCCCCTTCAATGACATGGATACTAAAATATTGGCTTCCCACACAATTTGAAGACCCAGATCAAAGGTAATGTGTAAGGCCCAGACATACTACTGGCATTATCTTAGCAGTTCAGTGTTCACTCACTAGAAACAATTTAATGGTGATGGAAAACAAGCCAGAGGAGCATGTAAATGGCATTTGCTGATGACATAGATCATGGAACCAACCTCTTGGAAAGAAAGAAAATTACAACTCTTCCAATAAGAATATTACCATGATAAGGGAGATGCATTGGAATTGAGGGCACAGAGGGAAGGGAAAAAAGGGGATGGAAAGTACCAGACAGGAGCAATAACTGGTTTGTGGCTGGATAAACTCACTGCTTAAGAAAAGCCAACAAGTATGAACAAATGAAAGTATCACATCACTTGGGAATTGACAGGGCTAGTAAATCAGCAGCAAGCCAGGAGAAATTAAACCTTGGCGGTGCAGGCAGAGACTATTATCACAGTTGCTGTGACCCTGTCTAAATTTTCTACCTGAGTTGAAAATGAGATGAGAGTGACAACAAAGGTCAGTGTATATGCTGCTGGTATCCTGTGGAATCATTTTAGAGTTTTTGATTAAAAACAATGTGGGTTCTGTTGTTTTTATTATTTTAAAGATGAGCATCACTGAGAGGCAAGGAAAACAGGGTTATGTAATGGATGAGTTTGCTGATGTGAATTTGCCTATGATCAGAGTGGTGCAGGACTAAACAGTGTATTCAAGCTTGAGTTTAGAGTGTGTTTGAAGTTCTACCAGAGGTGGGCAGTTACTTGATAGCTTTGACTGAAGAATACTCCTATACTATCTGGAAATTGATCCTTTTGAACAAATGGGCATACATTCAACAATATTTGTTGCACCACTGCTCTTAGTGACAAAGAAATCTGTACATGATAGGAATATACATCATTAGGGAAATAACTGAATAAATTGTAATATATTCATACTATGCAGCTATTAAAATGAATAAGGTCAATACCTATTGATTTTGAAAGATATTTATGAAGAAAAAATACCATGCTCTTAAAAATTATTCCAAAATCATGCTTGAGAGACTTTAAAACTTCTTTTGCTTATGATATGAATCAAATATGAATCCATATTATTGATAATAAAAACAAATTTCTTAAATTATAGTTCTTTGAATTTAGCCGGTAGATAGATGAATTTCTTACCTTGTGCTTGGCCCACTTTTCTCTGCCTCGACATAGCTAAAATAATCCTGAGGAAATGATGATTATAATAGTAAAAGTATCACTTTTTAAAAGTTAAAGGAATAAGATGATTTGGGGAGGTAAAGGGTGGAGTAATAAATGTGCTAAATTATTTGTTTAGGGTTAAGTATCTTTAAAAAATGTTTCTAATGATTGAAGAAAAGACTAGATGCTGCATACTACTGTTTGAGTAGTGAAAGAGGAGAGAGGCAAAAGTGGTCAATGTAGAAGATGTAGAATTGCATATATAACCTCATGTCTGCATAGAACTTGACAGAGAGCTGGATATATGCCTGTCATTTCACAGAAAAAAAATAAAAGTAGAGCTAGATTAGTTCTGCCTAAGTTTTGTCTCTGAGTGCTAGCTAAATTGGACAATTGATAAAATCCGTATGTGGAGTCAGTCAAGAGAAAATTAAGGTTTTCTTCATTGAAGTTTAGAATTGAGATCTTCAGTGTAAATAAATATATGAGCTGTGCTGTGGATGATACTCACAACTCCCCTGTATTTTACAGAGGCTCTGGCAGATTTGAAAGCAAGATGAGGATGGAGTACAAGGGACAAAATAAGTGGTGATGCACGTTAAGAGCAAAGAGGCTTGGAGTAAGGAGTTCATAGGTGAATTGAGGTGACGAGTATGATGATTCTGGGTACAGAACTTCCATTTCTGGTAAGGATGGACTAGTTAATTAAGACTAGTCTTCATGCTGAAGACAACTAAAAAAAGTTGATATATATATATATATATATACACACACACACACACATATACATATATATGGATATATATACACACACACATACATATACACATACAAATCAGCATATTAAAATAATATTCTGCAAAGCGCCACATTATGTAACTGAAAATAGAAAAATAGAGTGAAGAATTACTGGGCCAGGGACCAAAGGAAGATAGATACCCAGGGAGTGAGCCAGAGTTTGGGGCCACTTTTTCCCTGGAACATTAACCATTTCTTTAGCAGGTGTCTGACGACCTATAAGGTTGAATGCTGCTTTTAATAGCTTTTCAAGGGTAGAGACACAAGGTTTTGCATTCAGGGTTATCTGAGGCCTTGGGACCATACTAGAGCTATATCCTAGGAGTAAGGGTGTACCTGAAACAGACAAGTCCTAACAGGTACTGTAGCTCAACTCATTTCAATCCCTGAGTAGATGGTAGTGATCCTGAATTATCTAAGTCCTCAGGTCACAGCAGAAGCAAATGAAATACCATCTGTAGAAGGATGATATTATCCCAGGCCTCACATTGTTTATATAAGTATTTTACAAATATAATGTCTGGCAAATAAAAATTAATCAGAAGCACAAGGAAACAAGATCACCTAAAAAACCCCAGCAGAAACAATAAATAATACAAAGAAATCACAGGGGATCCCACTATTGGAATGATCAGGTACACACTTTAAAATGCTTTTTACTATGCTTGGAGATGGAAATTAAAATTGAGAATATTGGCATAGAATTGTAAATAAAGGAACAAAAAATAAATCCCAAAAATAAAAAACATAACAAAAAATTAAGAACGCACTAGATGGGTTTTGATAATAGTTTAGACAGAGTTAAAGAGATAATTAATGAACAAGAAGATAATTCAGAAGAAAATATCTAGAATTAAGCTGGGGGAGTTAAAAGGATAGAACATACAGAAGACAGGACTGTGTGGGGGCTGACACCTGTAATCTTAGCACTTTGGGAGGCTGAGGCAGGTGGATTGCTTGAGACTGGGAGTTCGAGATCAGCCTGAGCAAGATTGCGACCCTGTCTCTACAAAAAAAATAAAAAATAAATAGAAAGATCAGCCAGGCATGGTGCACACCTGAAGTCCCAGCTACTTGGGAGGCTGAGGCGGGAGGATCTTTTGAGCCTAAGAGTTTGGGGTTGTGGTGAGTTATGATGATGCCACTAGACTCTAGCCCAGGTGACAGAGCTAGATCCTGTCTAACAAAAAAAGAAGAAAAAGAAAAAAGAAAAAAAAACAGAAAAAACACAGAAGACAAAGTAAAAAATATAGTAAGAAGACCTAGCATATATGTAATTGGAGTTTCAGAAATAGAAGAACAAGAAGGAGATTGGAGCAGAGCAACAGTTGGAAAAAAATGACAAAGACCATTTTAAAACAGATAAAAGATATCAAGAACCCATATTGATTCCAAACAGTATATATAAAATGAAATTAGTACCTACTCACATCATAGATAAAATTACTAAAAACCCCAAACAAAGAAAGAATTTTAAAAGCAGCTAGTATAAAAATATCAATTACTTTCAAAGACTCAACAAATAGAATGACAACTGATGTCTCAACAAAAACATTATAAGCCCAACACCGTGGAATGACATCTTTAAAATGTTGAAAGCAAATGTACCATCCTAGAATTCCATATTTAGTGATAATTTCCTTCAGTAATAAAGGTGACACAAACACATTATCTTAGCTATCTGTTGCTGCATGACAATATTACCACAAACATAATGCCTTAAAATAATACATATTTGTTATTTCACAGTTGATGTGGGTCAAGAGACGGAGCATGGGTTATCTGGACCCTCTGCAAGGCTGCAATCAAGGTGCTATTCAGAACTCAGGTGTCATCTGAGGCTCCACTGGGGAAGAATCTGTTTCCAAACTCCTGTGGTGGTTGACAGCATTCATTGATTTTCAGGCTGTCATATTGAGAGCCTCAATTCCACTTAATCTATGGAAACATCCTAAATTCACTTAGGGACCTATGAGCCCACTCCTAAGTACAGTCATGCTGACTTCAACAAATCATAATTTATTTTACACTTTTCACCTATCCCATGACTCTCTCATCCAATGACCTTTTCCTTCCTATTACCCTCCCAGTGGATACCTAAGCATTGTAGAGAAATCTTCCTCTCTTTTGGAGGAGAATATCATTTTGATATAATCAAAGCTACAGTGATGTCTATGTAGATTATATCTATTGCTTCCTTCATATCTGCATGGGCTGTGAGTCTATCATGAAAAGATCTTTATTGACTCTAGCATGATCATCCTTGCTGTTTGAACTTGTCTAATAATAGCAAGTCTTAAAATAAATTGTTTTATTATCATCCCAGTTGTTGAAGCTAAGCTTACTCATCCATTAGCATCAGGCTTGGACATTTTCATATGTGTATGATAGCCAGATGGATGTCATTTTCTTTAAGAGTAGGTGAGTTACAATACTGATCAATTAGTCTTCAAGTATCCAAACATACGTCAGTACTTGTGAATTTCCTTCTAAAAAATAGCCACAGAGAAAATGTCTTGAAAAGTCACATTCTTTCAGTACTCCAACTGTTCTCTGCCATAGTAAGATCAAAACAAGATATTCTAGCAATATTAGCCTCGATAGGGCACAAGTATGGGTTTTCCAGGCCTCAGAAATCCCCATCTGACTAGAATGAGGCTGATTCTAAATGTCTCCTCCCTGCAGAAGTCAATTCAAATGGCCATTAACCATATCTTATATTTTTCCTAGATATGCCATTTCACTTGCATAGAGCTAACTTTAGGAGACAGAAAAGCTTATAGAAAGATATATCAAACTGAGAACAAATTAGTCCTAGCCACACCCTTCCCAAAATAAAGTAGGCCCAAGTAAACTTGTAGAGTTCAGTTCTTTTTATTCTCCTCTGTATCAGTTCCAAGTTTCTCTCTTACTTTATTGCTCTGTCAAGCTCCTCCTCAAGTACATTGATGAATAGAAGAGGTTATAATAGGCAAACTTGTCTTGTTCTTAGTCACATAGTACAAGCTTCCAGCATTTCATGATTAAGTATGATTTTTGTTGCAGACTTTTTCTGTAGATAATTTTATCAGTTTAAGAAAGTTCCCTTTTATTACTAATTTATTTATAAATGGATATAGAATTTTATGAAAATTTTTCCAGCATCTATGGAGATGATCATATGACTTTTGTTATTAATTCTGTTGTGGTAAATTACATTGTTCAACTCTCTATTGTTAAACCAAACTTGCCGTTCTGCAATAAACCCAACTTGGTTCAGGTATAGCATATATTTTATATATTGTTAGATTTGAATAGTTATTATATAATTTGGAATTTTGCATGTATATTCTTCAATAGTATTGACCTGGAATATTTCTTCTTGTATCCTTGTTAGATTTTTACTATACATGATTATGCTGATCTCTAAAATGAGTTAGAGTATGTTCCACTTTTCTCTATATGTTATATATAGTGTTTGACAGATTGGCATTCTATTTTCATTAAATATTTGGTGAAATTTACTAGTGAAGTCATTTGGGAATTTTCTGTGTATAAAGGAAACCAAAATATTCCTCTCTAAAATACTGAGGATTGTTGAGCTGAAGAACAACTCAACTCAACTAAACATAATGAGTATTTTCCACTGACATGGCTGTTGTTGAGTATCATATATGCAATGTCAAAGCAACAGGGCACTTTTTAAGCTTAGCCAAAGTGGGTAATTGACTCACACCACCACTTACAAATAGATGTCTAAGGGTCTTCCATTTACTGAAGTGTGATGTTTAAAATCATCTTCTCACAAACACATAAAGTGTGATGAAGCTTGCTGCTTCTAGGTAGGCAATGAAAGATCAGCAAAACACCATTGAAAAGATGCGACCATAGCCATATGTCCAGCATTGCTAGCAATTATGGAATGCTTTAAAATAGGATAGTTATTCACATATTGAAGTTACAATTTTTAGATGTTTATCTCCTGTGAGGCAGCCTTCTGAACGAAATCTTGAGATTTGGTTTTGCAATGTGATTTCAGGGTTCTAGAATGGGCACTGTTCCTCATTACCCCTTCCTCCTCTCAGTCTCCATGTTAGGTTGTTTAGAATGTGCACTGTACAAGATTACTATATCTGAAGGGGGCGCCATTCACATTAGGAACATATCCAGAACTAAGTTATATGGTAGCACTGCAGGTAAGCATAGACATTCCGGGCCTCTTGGCTGAGTTCTGGTGCAGCAAGAAAGAGCCCTCTACTCCATAAACCTTCACTTGCACACTTGGTCATGCTCACCTCAGCAGAGCTTACACTCTGACATTAACTTGGATTACACACGTGTGCACATGGCCGGGCCTCCTTCTGATTGTACTTTGAGTGACTGGATTCCAGCATTCCCCCTTATTCTGAACTTGTCATGATCACCTCATCTGAGGATGGAGTGTGTGTACTTCTGCTTTATGTGCTGGGCATGAGGTAGGTGCACAGGAGTGTAGGTTGAGTGTGTGTGTGTGTGTGTGTGTGTGCGCGCGCGCGCGCGCGCGCGTGCGCGTGAGTGCGCATAAGTGGCTGCCACCCTCAGGCTCTGGGAAGATCTTCAGACTCTAATTTGGTACATTTGTAGCAGCAGCTGAAATAGCTCAGTTGGAAAAGCATTAGACTAAAGATCAAATGAGCACTGAGTAGGCTTTGTCCAGATTTTGGTGGGATGTATATATTCTAGCCAACAGTTTATAAAGCAGTTTAACTTATAGAATCACTGGATGCTATTGCTGAAGCCCTAGAGATGGTGTTCCCCTGCTTCATTTTCTCCCTCTCCTGTCCCTCCCTGTCCTTTACACACCAGCCACTTCTAGGGTCACTGTGGTAGGCTGAGAAATGACACCTCCACCAAGATATAGTCACTTCCTAATTCCCAGAACCCATGAATATTACCTTACATAGCAAAAAATGAATATTACCTTATGTGGCAAAAGATGTGATTGAGTTAAGGCTCTTGCGACTCAGAGTTTATCATGAATTATCCTGGTGGGGCCTAAATGCAATCACATGTATCCTTGTAAGAGAGAGGAAGAGGGAGTTTAGAGACAGATGTGGTCACCTAATGTGGCTGGAAGGGTTAACAGCTGGTCATGGTGTATGATTACTGAGATTGCACATTAATATATATATTAGTTTTCTACTGCTGCATGACAAGTTACCACAAATGTAGTGGCTTACAATAACACATATTTATTATCTCACAGTCTTTGTGGGTGAGGAGTCTGGGCATGGCTTAGCTGGGTCCTCTGCCAGGCTGCAATCCAGGTGTTGCACAGAGCTGAATTCTCATCTAGAGGCTTGACTGACAAAGGATCTGCTACCAAGTTCTTGTGGTCATTGGCAGAATCCATTTCCTTGTGGTTGTCAGACTGAGGACTCTGGCTTCTTGCTAGCTATTGGCTGGAGGCCACCCCCAGCTTCTAGAGGCTTCTGTAGTTCCTTGTCACATGGCCTTTTCCATAGGCCCTCTTACAACAAGGTGGCTTGCCTCCCCAAAGCCAGCAAAGAAAAAAGAAAGTAATTCTGCTAGCAAGATGGAGTTTTATGTTTTAATGTGATCACAGGAGTGGCATCCCATCACCTTTGACATGTTCTATTGGTTAGAAGCAAGTCACAGGCCCCACCACACTCAAGCAGAGGGAACCATACAAAGGTGTGAACTCCAGGAGGTAGGGATTATAAGACTGCCTTAAAGCCTGTCTGCTACAATATATTAATATTCATTTAAGAAATTATATGGGGAGATGTTGGTTCAAGGGTAAAATTTTTAGTTTTGCAAGATGAAAAAGTTCTAGAGATCTAACATACAGTTTGGTGACCATAGTTAACAATACTGTGTTGTACACTTGGAAGTTGCTAAGAGGGTAGATCTTAAGTGTAGAGTTATCACCACACACACACACACAGAAAAAGAAAGAAATGGTAACTATGTAAGGTATTGGATATGTATATTAGCTTCACTGTGATTATTTCACAATGTACATGTATATCAAAACCTCAAGTTGTATACGTTAAAAATGTACAACTTTATCTGTCAATTATACGTCAATAAAGCTGAAAAAAAATATTGAGGGATGAGAACCTTTTTCTAATTCACACAAAGGTCCCATATAAGATAGCGGTAGCTTTTTTCCAACACCAACCCTCTTTATTTTTTTTTCTGAACAAAGTAGTGCTAAATGATAAACCAAGGGACGGACATGTAGTTATTAGCTGACAGAAGGTGACTAAATTCTGAGAGAATATAATTGGGGTGTAGTTTTACAGGCATTCCTTCCATTTTGATAACATTTTAGAATATGTCTGGTTTTGGAAAACAGATATCTCAATAAATAAACCACCACAACTGAAAATATCTCCCCTTGGCTCAAATTATCCTTTTTTATCAGACAAAATATCTCCCACACACGTTCTATAAATATGCATTTGCTATAAAGTTGTATGTTCATCTTACTGAATTTATTTTTTTTTCGAATTTTTTTAAATTTCAGCATAGTATGGGGGTACAAATGTTTAGGTTACATATATTGCCTTTACCCCACTCGAGTCAGCGCTTCAAGCGTGTCCATCCCATAGATGGTGCACATCTTAGTGAATTTAGAAAGCAGAAGTTGCTCATTAGTGTTAATTCATTTTCTCTGGATTCCTCTAACTAGAAAGTATTACAAGCTATAGTGTGTTGGAGGGGAAATTCTTAAAAATATCATAATTTTATTTTTCTTCAAAATCTTCTCCATTTCCATTATCCCAGGCAGGGTTTAGATCTGAGTCACCACTCGCCTGGACTGTTGCCAAAAACTCCTGACTTTTTATTCTAGCGTATGCCTCTCTAATTTATGTTTCTCTCCAGCTTATGGGCTTTTCGAATGCTTCATCTTCTTCACCTTATATTCTGTGTTCTTTTACCTATCCTACAAGGCTGTACATGGTCCCTCTGCCAGTCAATTCCTTCAGACTCTTCCTCCAAAATCAGGGTGGCCACATGAATGAGGAAAACATGCTCTTATATATTGTAAGCCTTTGCACATTCCGTTCTTCTACCTAAAATGCCTTCTCCCCTTTCCACAACTCATAGATAGACTCCAACTCATTTCTTTAGTACTATGTTTTGTTTTAGTTATGTATTTATTAACTTATATTAAGAAACATTTCAAACATAAAAGAAATATAGACAGTAACATAATAAACAAGCATGTCCCCACCATCTGTTTTAAAAATATTGATATCTTGCCATATTTACCTCAGATATATATTTTTTCAATTTTTATAGAATATTTTCTAACACAGAGAAAGTTGAAAGAATGGTACAATGAACATCCATGTATCTGGTACTGAGTTCCAACAATAGTTAATATTTTGCCTATTTATTCTCTCTCTCTTTTCTTTCATGTATTACCATCTCTCTCTCTCTCTCTCTCTCTCTCTCTCCACACACACACACACACACACACACACACACACTCGCACACACACGTGAAACATTTAAACCTAAGTTGAGTTGTTGCAGGCATCATCATGACTCCTCACCACATATATCTCCTGAGAATAAGGTGTGCATTTATTGCTTCACCCAGGAAAATTAACAATTCCCTTACCTCATGTTATACTCTGTCCATATAGAAGAAGCAGTTTTCCCCAAAATGTTTTCCTATAACTAATTTTTCTACACAGAATCCAATCAAGGTTCACACATTACATTTACTTTTTTTCTTTCTTTCTTTCTTTTTTGTGATGAGGTCTTGCTTTGTCACCCTGGCTAGAGTGCAGTGGCGTCATCCTAGCTCACAGCAACCTCAAACTCCTGGGCTCAAGCGATCCTCCTGCCTCAGCCTCCCGAATAGCTGGGACTACAGGCACTCATCATGAAGCCCGGCTAATTTTTCTATTTTTTCAGTTTTTGTGGAGATGGGGTCTTGTTCTTGCTCAGGCTGGTCTTGAACTCCTGTCCTCAAACAATCCTCCCGACTCAGCCTCCCAAAGTGCTAGGATTATGGGCATGAGCCACTGCTGGGCTACATTTGGTTTTATTCTTTAAACTCATTCTAGAACAGTTACCCCTACAATTTTTTCTTATGATATTGACTTTTTGAAGTGATCAGGCCAATTGACTAGTGGCATATCTCATAATCTGGATTTTTCATAATTTTTCCTCGTGTTTTCATTTAACATCTACCTTTAGAACATGTGTTTCCTGAAAACTGAAAATTTTCCTCTCTCCCGTCATCATTTTATCTAATGGTTTTAACACACATTGATGGCTGAATCAATGATATCGTTAGTGGTTATAAAATAGCAATTTTCTAATTCTGTCAATTATTCTACATTTATTAGCTGCCATTCTGCTGCAAAGAAGAGCATTCACTGATCAAACAGGAATGAACTCCAGTTCCTCCTCTAGGGTGATTAATTCATTCTTTTTCTTTAATTAAAAATTTTCAGAGTAAGCTGTCTCCAATGATGGCAAATGAGTGAGTTTTTCTTCCTGTTTCTTCTTTCGAGTATTGTTATGGGTTATCTTAGTATTAGTTTCCCCAGAAACAGTCCCTGAAACAGGACTCAAGTGCAGGTAGTTATTTGGGAGGTGATTCTCAAAACACTGGTAGAGGAGTAGGGAAATGAGACAGGGAAGAGAAAGAAGATAATCAGGGAGTATTACTTAATGGTTCACCACTGCAATTAACTAGAGCTTAATCCTGTTGCAGTACTCAGAGAGTCATGCAGTACATGTACTGAAAAGGTATCTCATTTGAGGTGTATTTATTCACCAGCTTTAGTCAGTTGTTCTTTGAAGACTGTTCCCAGGGAGTGTTAATTCCCTAGTATTATCAACTGACCATGTGGGTAGGAAAAAGTGCTTCAACATCCAGAGAAAGTCCACAGGCAAAAAAAACACAGATGCTGGCAGTTGTTAGTCCACTGATAAGAGCATGTGAGTAGGGCACAAACAGCTAAAGTCAGCTTCATGGATTCATGGACTTTTATTTATTCATTGTGTTACCATCACTTACCATTTTTGATGCTCAAAGTCTTCCAAATTTGGCTACTGAGAACCTTTTCAAGCTTGTTTGCCCTGGACTCTTTTGGCACACTTCCATTAGTTTTGGGCATTTCCTTACTTTCTGGCAAACGATGAACCAGACTCAACTTATATTTTCCCTGCTACAGACCTGAAATTAACCATTTACACAAGAAGCTCCAATTTGTGTTAGGGAGGAAACCGCGATCTGAGCGCTAAAAATGTTCATTACTACTGGATGTGTGATTGCTTCTTGGCCCTTTGAGTGGCCTACTTTCACAAGTTCACATTCAAATTTTCAATTCAAATTGAATAATGCAGAATTCTTACTTAATTTCTTCAATTTTTTATTTTCTTTTATCTTACACTAAAAATATGGTTTCTAATAGCACTAACTTATGTTTCAAAATTACTATACCAATATTACTACTAGCTGAGTAAAGATTATCATAATTTCTTTACAATTCTTTTTGTTCTTACTATATATACCAATAAGGATGTACAATCAGAGTACTATGTTCTACAACCCCTTGAAATAATTTTCTCTGTCACTATTTTTTTTTTTTTTTGAGACAGTGTCTTGGTCTGTTGCCTGGGCTGAAGTGCCGTGATGTCATCATAGCTCAGTGCAGCCTCAAACTCCTGGGCTCAAGTGATCCTCCTGCCTCAGCTTCCTGAATAGCTGATACTATAGGCGTGCCATGATGCCCAGTTAATTTTTCTATTTTTTATAGAGATAGGGTCTTGCTATGTTGCTCAGGCTGGTCTCCAACTCCTGGCCCCAAGCGATTCTCCCTCTTCGGCCTCCCAAAGTGCTGCAATTACAGGAATGCGCCACTGCTCCTGGCCTCCTTTTTTTTTTTTTAAACCATTTTTGACATACAATTATGATCATTTCTTTCCATTTTAAGGTTTTATTTTATTTTATTTTTGAATACAGTAAAACATTTACACAGTTCCAATGTCAAAACATATACAAGAAAATGCCAGAGAAATCTGCCTTTTTAGTTTACTGTTTTACCTTTCCAGTGCCTATTTTTGCATATGTATTTTTATTTCCTTTACTTTCTTACATTTATGGTAGCCTACTATACATGTTATTATGTACCTTGCATTTTCTTCTTTACAGTATATCCTGGAGGTTACTCTACTTCAATTCATAGAGATCTTCCTCATTATCTTTTAAAGTTGCATAGCACTCCATTTTTTTGAGACAGGGTCTCATTCTGTCAGCCAGGCTGGAGTGCAGTGGCACAATTAAAGCTCACTGCAGCCTGCAACTCCTGGCCTCAATTGATCCTCCCACCTTAGCCTCCCAAAATGCTTGAATTATAGATGTCAGCCACTGTGCAGGGCCAGCACTCCATTTTTGATTATGAAATAGTTTATATAGCTTCTATCAAAAGACATTTGGGTTGATTCAAAATTTTTGCTCTCTCAAATAAAGCTGCAGTGGATAATCTTGTGTGTGTGTGTGTGTGTGCGTGTGTTTATAAAGATACAACTTTTGAGTGGATTCTCTAATATAGAATTGCTTGGTCAAAAGGTAAATGCATTCGGTAATTTTATGTAACATTTTCATATTTCTTCTCATAGTGATTGTACATTTTATTCTCCCACCTTATTATTCATAGCCTCATCAGTAAAGTTCATTGATATTGATGCATTTTTCATTCCAATTATACTCTCATATTATTTACAAAGAGTGTTGCATTTTTCTTCCTAAACTCTTTTGCCTCCAGTAGTTTCCTTTTGTCTAATGGCATTGGCTGATACCTCCAAAACAATGTTAAGAGTAGTGGAAATAGTGAGATCCTTTTCTAACAGTAATGGCAATGCCTCCAATGACTCCCTATTAAGTAAGGTGCTGACTTTGTTCAATTTTATTTTATCATGATAAGGAAGGACCAGTACCTATTTTATTAAATGTTTTTTATAGAAATGGGTTTTGACTATTGTTGTTACAGCCTTATCAGGGTTCATTGTCTGCTGCCAAAGAGAAAGCCAATGCACTGAGACAGCAGGGGTTACAGCAAGGAAAGAGTTTAATATCACAGGCACCATGTGAGGCAACAGGGGAAAGTTCTCAAATCTATCTCCCTGAGAATTTGGGAGAAACGGTTTTTAAAGACAATTTGGTGGGCAAAGGCTAGACAATTTGATCTGCTGATTGGCTGGGTTCAGGGTAGAACCATAGAGGTATGGAAATTGTCTTCTTGTGCCGAGTCAGTTGCTGGATGGGGGTCATAAGACAAGTTGAGTTAGTTCCTTGATATGGGCCACTGGTCTGGGTGGGTCAGCTGATCCACTGGAATGCAGGGCCTTCTCAAAAACTAGTCTTAGGTTTCATAAGGGTGATGTTATCTATGGGAGTAACTAAGAAAGTTAAGAATCTTCATGACCATTGGCTATGTAACTCTTGAGTAGCAATTACAGGAAAGCAAGCTAGGGGACAATGACTGGTTATATACATATTTTAACTGTGCTTATACCTTTGCAGAGTCCAGGCCCCTATGATAGTTCCCACCTTGTGGCCCTTCATTAATTTTATAAAGGGCGGTTTCATTGTTAGGTGCCTTTTTAACATCTATGAAGATATAATTTTAAAGATATATTAATATGAAGCATTATGATAATGGATTTTTTAAAACATCGACCCTTTCTTACATTCCTGGAATAAACTCTGTTGGTTTGTGATGTATGAGGTGCTCTGTGTACACCTGCTCCCCAGTGAAACTGCTGAAAATTATAAAACACAAACAAGCATTTAAAGTCTTTGGAAATAGCCTTCAGGGTATAATGCAAATGAAGAAACATTTATTCAAGAGAATCTACTAAAACCCATAAAGAATTGTAAGAGTCTGTGATATTTGAACCCAGATCTCTACCCTCCCTCCTTTCTCCCAGCTCAGTAAGACAAAAACTACACTTTACAGTACAGGGCTTTTCTCCCAGCTCCCAGTTGAGGACTATTTTACTGAGAGAGGTACAGCATCAGAATGCTCCCCTGCCCCCATCTCTGTTGCTGAGGCTAGGTTCTGGGCAAATGCAGGCAAGAGGTAGGGGCTCCCTTCTTCTGCCCAGCCCCTACT
Organism: Avahi laniger; assembly: GCA_963575035.1. Classification (NCBI taxonomy): domain Eukaryota; kingdom Metazoa; phylum Chordata; class Mammalia; order Primates; family Indriidae; genus Avahi; species Avahi laniger. The sequence continues at coordinate 27,395 of CAUYSK010107616.1, read as the reverse complement.
TGTGGAATGGAGTCTCCAGTTTGTGTGTTTCCACTGAGAATACTAGGGCCCTGACTGCCTTTAACCTGGCTCATGGGGCAGGGATTCTATGCTGTGACAGGCAAGCAGAGGAGACCTGGAGCTACTGCACCCATCACCAAGAGCTGAGCTCCTAAAGTGGGGTTGTCACTCAGAGAGAAATACATCATTAGTCCCAAACCCAGGTCCAGAATCCTGGCTCAGAGATTTAGCCTGCAGAGAGAAGCAAGCCATAGATTAGTGAGCTCCAGTTCCTCTCCAAAGGAACTGAATTTATTTGTAACAGAGTGTGGAGAAGTTCAAGCCTAAAGGAGCTCTCAAAAGTAGTGAAACTTGTGGCAAAAGGTGATTGGCAGGAGATTGATAGATTCATTGGGGATACAGGCTAAACTGTAGGCTGGATAGTTTGCCAGAAAGAAATAGGGAAAGAGAAAGTTGGAAAGAGCCCTCCTGAGGTCATAATGAATTTCAAACAGTAACTTTGGGAACTATACCTTCAAAGCAACCCCAATTTGTTTGGATTCATGGAGTGAAGCAATTTCTATCCCAGGGCATTGTTTGAACCAATAGATTAATCCTCCAGCAAGCAGTAAAACTTAACTGCTGGATGGGGTCAGGGAAAGAGACAGCAAAAGAGCACCCTGCCAAAACCATTGTCATGCCAGCATGACTGTGGGCATATCTAAGGCTACACTCTCTGAAAAGCACCATCAGGGGGTAAATACACTTCACTTTACTGAAATAATTCATTCAGTAATTAAACAAGTAAACAAGCAAACAATAAGCCCTGAAGGGAGTAACCACTACCCAGAGTTGCTACCACATGTTATCTAAAATTTTTGTTTTAAGCCAAAAATTACAAGACATGCAAAGAAACACAAAAGTATAAGCCATATACAGCATAACAACAACAACAAACCAATCAATCAAGCAAAAAAAGGGCAACCGAAACTGTGAATGACCAGATGTCCAATTTGATTAAGGACTACAAAGTAGCCCCTAATTATGTTCAAAAACTTAAATGAAACCATAATTAAAGAAATAAAGGAAGGCATGATAATAATGTCACATCAAATAGAGAATAGCAATAAAAACATAAAATGAATAAGATCTAAATGGAAATTCTGGTATTGAAAAGTATAATAACTGAAATGAAAAATACACTATGGGATCAGTAAATTTGAATTGGCAGAAGAAATAATTTGTTAACTTGAAGATATATCAATAGAGATTATGCAGTCAGAAGAACAAAGAGAAAAAAGAATGAAGAAAATGAAAAGAGCCTCAGAAAAATGTCAAACACCATTAAGCACACCAACATATGCAAAATGAGAGTATTAAAGGAAAAAAGAGATAGGAATAGAAATATATTCCAATAAATAATGGATGCAAACATCCCAAATATTTTAAAAACCATTATTCTACACACTCAGGATACTCAATGAACTCTGAGATGGATAAACCCAAAGAAATCCACAAAAGACACATCATAATAAAAATAAAACTTTGATTCGACATTGCACTAGAGGTTCTAGCCAAAGAAATTAGATTTAAAAAAAAGAAATAAAAGACATCTAGATTAGAACGGAAAAAGTAAAACCATCTTAATTTTTAGATAACAATATCTTTTACATAGAAAATCTGAAGGAATCCACTAACAGCAGAGCTAATAAACAAATTCAGCAAAGTTGCAGGATGCAAAACCAGCATATAAAACTTTGTTATATTTTTATACAATTGTAACAATCTGAAAATGAAATTAAGAAAGTAGTTCCATTTATAACATCAAAAATAATAAGTTAGGAATTAATGTAACAAAAGAAGGGCAAACCTTATACTCTGAAAATTATAAAATGTTGAAAGAAATTAAAGAAGATATAAATAAATGGAAAAACGTTGCACATTCATGGATTGGGAGACAATATTGTTAAGATGGCAATACGTCTTACATTGATCTACAGATTCAATGAAATCTATATCATATTCCCAGATTCCTTCTTTACAGAAGGTGACAAGCTGATTCTAAAATCCATATGGAATTGCAAGGGACCCAGAATACCAAAACAAACATAAAAAGAATGAATTAGGAAAACTCACACTTTCTGATTTCAATGCTTACTACAAAGCCAGGGTAATAAAGACAGTGTGGTACTGGCACAAGGAAAGACACATAGATCAGTGGAATAAAATCGACAGTCCAGAAATAAAGCTATACATGTATGGTCAACTGATCTTTGACAAAGATGCCAAGACCATTCTAGTCTTAGAATTCTAGAAATAGTCTTTTCAAGAAATGGTGTTGGGACAACTGGCTAGGCACATGTTAAAAAATGAAGTTAGATCGTTACTTTACACCAGATACAAAAATAAACTCAAAATGGACCAAGATCTAAATGTAAAAGCTAAAGCTATGAAACTATTAGAAGAAAACTTAGGGATAAGCCTGAATGACTTCAGATTTGACAATGGATTCTTAGATTTGACACCCAAAGGCACAAGTAACAAAAGGAAAAATAGGTAACTTGGACTTCATCAAAATTAAAATCTTCTCTGCTTCATAGGACACTATCAAGAAAGTGAATAGACAACCCACAGTATGGGAGAAAATATTTGCAAATTACATATCTAATAAGAGATTAGAATATATAAAGGACTTTTACAACTCAATAATAAGAAGAAATTAACCTAATTAAAAAGTAGGCAAAGGATCTGAATAGACATTTCTGCAAAGAAGGTGTACAAGTGGCCAATATACATATGAAAAGATGTTTAGCATCATTAGTCATCAGGGAACTGCAAATCAAATCCACAACAAGATACCATTTCATGTCCACTATTATGGCTATAATAAAAATTCAAATAATAATGGGTACTGTGAGGATGTTGAGAAATCCTGGTGGAAATGTCACTTTGAAAAATAGTCTGGCAGTTTTTTAAATGGATATACATAAAGTTACCATATGACCTATCAATTCTGCTTCTAGGTGTATACCCAAGAAAAATAAAAACACATATAGCCATAAAAACTATTACATGAATGTTTATAGCAGAATTATTTACAATACCTCTAGTTTGAAATAAACTATATGTTCATCACCTTATGAATGGTTAAACAAAATGTTTTATGTTCATACAATGCTATAAAAAGGAATGAAGTACTGATACATACTACAACATGACTGAACCTCAAAAACATTATGCTGAGTGAATCAAAAAACAAAAGACCACATATTATATGATTTCATATGTACAAAATGTCCAGAATGGGCAAATCTATAGAGATCAAAAGTAGATTAGTGATTGCTTAGGGATTGGGGGTTTGGGAAAATAGGGAAGTGATAGCTAAAGGGTACAAGATTTCTTTTTTGAGATGATGAAATGTTCTAAAATTAATTGCAGTGATGGTTGCTAATATCTGTGAACATATTAAAAACCATTGAATCGTACACTTTAAATTGGTGAATTTGTAATATGTGAATTATATTTTAATAAGATGGTTACTTTTTAAAAATAGAAATTTCCTAAGCTTTGTGGTTTAATATATAGTCAATTTTTATGAAGAAGTTTAATTTATCATTGGGGTACAAAGATCGATATACAGTTATGCACCCCATAACATTTTGGTTGATGACAAACTGCATATATGATGGTAGTCCCATAAGGTTATAATGGAGCTGAAAAATTCCTATCACCTAGTGATGTTGTAGCTGTGATAACATCCTAGTGCAATGAATGACTCACATTTGTGGTGATGCTAGTGTAAACAAACCTACTGCACTGCCAGTTGTACAAAAATCTAGCACATACAATTATGTACAACACATAATACTTGATAATGATAATAAACAGCTATGTTACTGGTTTATGTGTTGACTATGCTAGACTTTTTATCATTATTTTAGAGTGTCCTCCTATTTACGAAAAAAGTTAACTGTAAAACAGCCTCAGGAAGGTCCTTCAGTTGGTGTTCCAGAAGAAGAAATTGTTGTCATAGGAGGTGACAGTTCTATGTGTGTTATTGCCCCTGAAGACCTTCCAGTGAGACAAGATAAGGGGGTGGAAGACAGTGATACTGATGATCCTGACCCTGTGCAGGGTCTCATTCTGTCTTCCTGGATAGAGTGCAGTGGCATCATCATAACTCACTACAACCTCAAACTCTTGGGCTCAAGTGATCCTCCTGCCTCAGCCTCCAGAGTAGCTACAGGCACAGGCACATGCCACCGTGCCTGGCTAATTTTTCCGTTTTTTTTATAGAGATGGGGTCTCCTTCTTGCTCAGGCTAGTGTATTAGTTTTTAACAAAAAAGATTAAAAAGTAAAAAGAAAAATAAAATAATTTTAAAATAGTAAAAAGCTTATAAAATAATGATATAAAGAAAAATATTTTTGTACATCTGTACAATGTGATTTAAGCTAAGTGTTATTACAAAAGAGTCAAAAAGTTTTAAAAAATTAAAACGTTTATAAAGTAAAAAAGTTACAGTAGGCTAAGTTTAATTTATTATTGAAGAAAGAACTTTTAAAAGTAAATTTATTGTAGCCTAAGTGTACAGAGTTTATAAAGTCTACAATAGCGTATAGCAACATCTTAGGCCTTCCCATTCACTCACTACTCACTGACTCACCCGGAGCAACTTTCAATCCTGCAAGCTCCACTCATGGTAAGTGTGTACCATTTTCAAAATCTTTTATACTGTATTTTACTGTACCTTTTCTATGTTTAGAAATGTTTAGATAGACAGATATTTACCACTGTGTTACAGCTGCCTACGGTATTCAATATAGGTTTGTAGCCTAGGAGCAATAGGCTATAACATAGAGCCTAGGTGTGTAGTAGGCTATACCATTTAAGTTTGTGTAAGTGCACTCTAGGATGTTTGTACTACAAGTGACTTGACTAATGACACATTTCTCAGAACATACCACTTCATTAAATGAGGCATGACTGTATATATATAACTTTATTGATTTAGTTACATTGCATACTGTATTAGCGTGGTAGGGCTGGCATGACAAAATACCACCAAATGGATGGCTTAAACAACAGAAATTGTTCTGGTGGCTAGAAGCCCAAGATCAGCGTCAGCAGGTTTGGTTTCTCCTGAGCACTCTCTCTTTGGCTTGCAGATGGCTATCTCCTTGTTTTGTTCTCACTTGGTCTTTCATCTGTGCATAATTCCATAGTGTATCTCTGTGTGTTCAAATTTCCTTCTCTTATAAGGACACCAGTCATATTGGGTTAGGAACCACCCTAATGACCTCATTTTAACTTAATCACCTCTTTAAAGGTCTTATCTCCAGATAAAGTCAGATTCTGAAATAATTACATTACATATATATTATATATAATCAAATACATGATCATGTAAATTATACAAATATACTGAATTTATCCTATTGTGGATAGATCTTTTTATTGTTCCTAATTTTTCACAATGACAAAATGTTAGGAAACCCAGATAGTTTACATAAAGGAACATCAAGGCATCAAATAAGTGAGTTAAGATTTCCTTGGACCTTCCAGCCAGCTTAGGCACCAATTGAATGCAGCTGAGTGCACAACAGAAAACAGAAAACATTCTGGCTGAGTCCTACCTTAATTCCTGACCACAGAATCATTAGAAACAATAAATTTTTATTTTGAGACACTAAGACTTGGTGTGCCTTGTTATATAGTAACAGAAAACTGAAATGCCTATACCATTGCAATGAAAATATTACTTTGCAGTTTTTTCTAAAAGTTCTAAAGCTTTACATTTTGCATTAAAGTCTTTATTCAACCTAGAATACATTTTCACGTATTATGGGGGCTAGGAATCTAAGGTTGTTTTATTATACCATTTGTTGAATAATCCATGCTTTCCCCCACTGATTTGTAAGTTACATCCATCATAGGCAAGTGAAACAGAATGAAGTGCCGAGAAATGAACTTATGCATTTATATAAATGCCATATTTATCCGCATTGTAGAACCATACAGCATTAACTGCTATAATTTTATAGTAATTTAATATTTTATATGGCAAGTAACACTGTTCCTGTACCCAGTTATTCTTCATAATTTTTTTTACTATTGTCATATGAATTTTGGGACTATTTTGTCACATTCTATGTAAAATCCTGTTTGGATCTTGATCAAAATTGTGTTGAAATTATTCTCTATAGATGTCTTGTACATATTAGCTAGGTTTATTTCTGGGTACCTAGTGAATATTGTTGCTTGTGAATAGAATTGCATTTTTAAATTAGTTATTAATGACGTATAGGAATGCTGTTGATTTTTGTATGTTATTGATATATTAAGGAATCTTGCCAAAATCTTATCAGTTATAATAATTTTATTCATGATTATCTTTTATTCTCTATGTAAACAGTAATGGAAATGAGAATAGATATGCTAAAACATAAAATGACATTACTTCATACTTTAATTTGCATTTCCTTGCTTATTAATTAGGATGAACATCTCTTCATTTGTTTGTTGGCCATTCACATTTCTTATTCATTCTTCCTCTTCTAGGAATTCCTATTTCTATTTCCTATTCTGGCCATTCAAGGAATCCTATTCCTACTCTTATTCTAACCTAAATAGAATTCATCAGAGTTCTCTTATTTTTTTAATCTGTACTGTATTAATAGTTATATATCATTTTACATATTTAACATTGCTTTTATGTACATTTTCTCCTCGGTCAGTTTTTTGGCAATGTATCTTTTATTGGTTTTTTTTAAAAAATCTTCTTTAGATTGTGATGATCTGCTCTATTTTTGCTTTCTATTTCAGTACATTTTGCTCTCATATTTATCATTTTTCCTTTTTATACTTTCCTTAGACTTAATTCTGTGTTTTTTTTTAACTTTTCCATTGAATACTTAACTTTAGTTTAAATACATTTGCTATTTTAAACAATGCATTTAGGTTATTCATTTTTTCTAACTACCAAATTTTGATATGTCATTCTTTTGTTGAAGTTCACTCCTAAAAATTTTAAAATTTCTCTTATGATTTCTCTTTAACCTGAAATCTTTAGTCCTTGGTTTTTAAAAATCCTACACACTAAAAAAAAAAACCCTGCAGTTCTATTTTATTTTTTAACCCTGAAAAAAATGTCATTTTATTATATATGACCTGCAGGTGCACTAATAGAATATAACTTGAAATGAAGTGAATTAGATTTTGTTTATTGGTAATTCTCAGTGGCCACACACAGAGTACTTCTCTTTGCTTCAGGCTTCCTACTGGTTTAACTGGGACAATAATAAAATATAACCTTTTTCTCTAGCAATAATCTCAAACAATCAAATCCTTCTAGCAACCAGAGTGATCGTCAGTGTACAGAAGCAATAATATACTGCTTATAACTTCAGAAGGTAAATATCCCTGTAAGCTTCCTAAAAGGAAAACTGTTTTAAGCTCTGGTGGGAGCTGGGTCTAACAGTGAGGAAAATAATACTGAAAGGACTCTAGATAGAGCCAACTCAATCAATGTTTTAGGTTGAACTTTGAAGCCGTGTAAGGGGATAGAACTACTTTTGATTTTTAAGATTTTTCTTTTTTGTTTTTGAATTTAATTGCATTATGGTCATAAAATGTGATATGTAAGATACTGATTCCTCATACCTTCTGAGATCACTTTTGTGACATAGTGCTGCTAATTTTTGTAATTGTTTCAAATGTACTTAAAATGAACTATAGTCTCTGTTGGAGAATTAATCCTCTCTCTGTTTCTCTCTCTGTCTCTCTCTCTATATATATGTATGTATGTATATATTTAAATATATATATTTAAACTGTGTCATTCAAGTCTCAAATCTTCTATACTCTTATCTGTTCAGTCTATCAACTTATGATAAAATTATGTTTAATATTCATCTAATAGTGAGTTTATCAATCTTTCCTTGTAACACGTTTTACTTTATGTGTGTTGAGGCTGTATTATTTGATGTATTTTAATTTATGATTTATTATACTCATACTTTCTGCACTGATTCTTTCCTTTGTTTTAATGTAATTTTCCCATTTATTCTTAATAATGCCTTTTGTTTAAATCTGTTTTGTTTACTATTAATGTGACTACATCTGTTTTCTTGTGCTTAGTATTTTGCTGGTATAGCTTTCCCCATCTTTTCATTTTTAAAATATCTCTATAGTTTTGTTTGAGATGTTTCACTTAAATGAACTATATAGATAGCATTTATTTTGTAATATTCAATCTGTATTTTTTGCATAAAAATGAAGTCATGGATTGATATATTTTTCTCTACATTTCTTTTTATCTTCTACTTATTTTGACACTAGATTATTGCTTTTCTTTTTTTACTAGTTATTAATATTTGATTGATATATTTAATTGTATCATTTTTACACTAAAATTGTTTACTAATTTTGGTCTTTTCCCAAACATAATAAAGACCTTATCATGCTTTTACTACTCATAAAATAACACCAATATTACTGTTGTTGTCCAGAGATTTCATTTTACTATTTTTAAAAAGAATCATCTTTACAAAAAAGAATAAATTATATTTTTGTGTTTTATTGTTATTTCTTTTAATCTATCCTTTCCTCTAGCATTTACTTTTTTCTTCTCCCCCAAATTCCTTAATATTTCTTTTAATAAGGATCTATGTTTGGTAAACTTTCTTAATCCTTGTATATCTAAAAATTTTATTATTCCCTCCATCTAATTCAACTAATAAATATTTTATATGAGTATAAAATTCTGAGTTGATAGTGTTTTTTTTTTCTCAGCACCATGAAGATATGGTCTTCCATTGACTTCTGGAATTTATTGCTGATATGAATTCTGCTGTCAATCTAATTATTCTTTAGTAAACAATCTTTCCTTTTTGTCTGATAGCTGTCTCATAATACTTTTCTTTCTTATTTTTTTTCGGTGCCTCTATTATGTATTTGGGTATTGATTTATATTTATTTATTCAACATGTTTCTTGGAAAGCACTTTTGATTTGAGGATTCTTCTATTCCTTCAACTTAAACTTTGAGGTTATTCTTTCCTCCCTGCAGGTCTCATTATAGCTCCTAAACTCACCAGAGATCCCACTTCTTTCCAACCAGCAAATCTCTTCTGGTAGGTCTTGGAGCTCATAGCCTATCATCACTAATATACGCTATAAGCTCAGACTCTTTTCTGTACTATCCCTTTCAATATCTGCTTGTTTCATTCTGTTTTTTCATTTATAATTCCTTATTGTTCTTCAAATGTAATTTTTTACTTCATATATTGCTTTGGATATCCAGGGTATCCTTATTTTGTGTTATTGGTCAGTCTATTCTAGTATATTAATTTCTGATGGATTAAACTCAGTTTTTATTTTTTTTTAAAAAAATTATTGGCTTTCTTACTTACCATAAACTCTTTGCATATTACATAATTTTATTTTGCAGACATATTTGAAAGCACTTTGTCACTATCTCTTTCCTATCTGTTCACTCCTCCCTGTCACCTGGTCCTCAGACCCCTGGCACAGAATCAGCTCAGGGCTTTTGCCCTGGTGATGTTGGCGATGTGGCAAGTACAATCTCCATGCTAGCTGTCAGCTTGGCCTAGTTCCTAATTTCCAGGCTAAATCTGCCTCATCTCTCTTTGCTAGCCTGAAGCTGTCTATCATTAACTTCAGGCACAGCTGTGTTTTTCAGCCTCTTTCCAGGAGCTGAGGAGGTATATCCCAGCCCTTTGCTTCAATTGATGATTCTAGCTCTGTTTTCTTACTTGATATGAAATGTTTTTAGTCCCTTTACCCTATAGAAGGTAAACTGTCAGCCACTGCAGCCTATTTCTGGTCTAAAAGCCCAGCAAACCTACTAGGCCCATGGCCTCAGTATAATTCACCATTGTGTCTTTATGTTCAATTTCTGATCTACAGAGATATGTATTTGGTTTGCAAGCCTGGTTACAGCTATTTCTGGTTGTTATAGCTTATCAATCATGCAATATATTGGAGCAGATGGAGTGTGTTACAATATGAGCTTGGTTCCACATCTTATCCAGAAGTTTCATGTTCGTTCATGAAGCCCCAGCTTAGACAATACCCCTTGCAGAATGCCTCCCTTGGTCACCCCCTGTCCATTCCATCCCTCACTCAATTTGATAATTTCCTCCTTTTTGGTTTCTCTGCACATGGTACATTGCTATACTCAAAACATTGTAAGATACATTGTATTTGGTATTGGCTTCCATTCATGACTTCCCTCTTCCCTCAAGTCACAGATCCCTGATATGTTGAACAATCCTCAAATTTCAAATTCCAGCTCATTTGCTGTGTTTATTACAGTCTGCTTTAAGCAGGTAGATTCTTGTAGCAGATATTGTTGGTGCTGAAATCCTCTCAGATCTCTTTTAACCTTTTTATTTCCCCTTCCTTTCGGTATTCTTTAGCTTTGATAACCCAACACCTGGAAATCTTTGGAGGCCAGCCCTTGGGCTACTGGACACCCTGCTTGCATGTCTTGGAGAAGGAAGTGCTTGTGTGTACAGGTTAGCCCCCATTTTCCCTCAACCAACAACTAATGACCATAAAAGTATAAAATCTTGGCTGGGTGCAGTGGCTCAGGCCTGTAATCCTAGCACTCTGGGAGGCTGAGGCGGGCCGATTGTTTGAGCTCAGGAGTTCAAGACCAGCCTGAGCAAGAGCAAGACCCCATCTCTACTAAAAAAAAATAGAAATAAATTATCTGGACAATTAAAAATATATAGAAAAAATTAGCCAGGCATGGTGGCGCATGCCTGTAGTCTCAGCTACTTGGGAGGCTGAGGCAGGAGTATCGCTTGAGCCCAGGAGTTTGAGGTTGCTGTGAGCTAGGCTGACGCCACAGCACTCTAGCCTGGGCAAAAAGAGTGAGACTCTGTCTCAAAAAAAAAAAAAAGTATTAAAGCTCAGCCTACTTGCTTTTGGTGGCAACAACTCTGAGGCGTAACTTACACTATGGAGCTTTACAGGATAAGGCTGAAACTATCCTCTGTAGGATTTTGTCTGAAATTGTACCCTTGCTTGATTTCTTCCCTTCCTCTGACCTGCTTCTTTCACTCCCTCAGTGGTTTTTCCCGGGAAAAATTCCTTAATAAATTGCTTGCATATGAATCCTGATCTTCTGATTCACTTTTAAGGAGCTTGACCTAATGCACCAACAGTTGAGAAAGCCCAAGATATAGAGGCAGACAGAGGTAGAGCCTGTCTTTACTGATGCACCCAGGTGTCTTCACCCCCAGCACATCCACTGTTGTATGTATCTGTATTCTTTTCTTCCTTGTTCCTTGTCTATCTCTCTTACTTTGGGATTATACTGCCCCTCCCTTGAGTGGCGAATCTATTTTGTCCTTTATTCCCTTCCTTTTAAGATATCCTTTCTCTTCTCACTTTGCCTGAGGTTAATTATGATTCCTAGTTTCCAGAAACATAGGTCTCAGCTATTCCCTTTGTTCATATTAATTGGAAGCCTCATATACTAATGAAGTTGTGATGCAATTTTAAGCACAGGTATAGAAAGAGCCATGGTGTCCCCTTTTAATACAGAGGATCTGGGTATCCGTGAAGTACTGGGAATTTTAGGGCTATGTATTGTAATATCTTTGGTGTATTTACTCATGTGCAGACTCTTACCTTTCTGAGGGCACAGATTAACTTCTTTATTTTTATATCCTTAGCTCCTAGAAAAAGTACCTAAAGGGAAGTGGTTTTCAAATCATCTGCAGAGGAAGAGATGGGAACAGCAGATGTTAAAATTTAGTGTGCTTGGGCTCCACCCCAGATACACTGAAGAAGAATCTCTAGGGATAAGGCCTAGAATTCTGCATTTTAAATAAAATCACCAGGAAATTCCTATATAGTTTGCAAATTCCTGGCCTAAAATTTAGATCCCTCAATAAACATTTGTTGAATTAAATGGACTTGCTTACTTAAATGACAAATATGGGCAATGAAGCATATTATGAATGTTAGATGACTGCAGATTTGAGTTTTTAAATTATAAAAGAATTCTGGAAACATCCTATCCAACTGAACGATGGAATTGGAAATTCAAATAGGTAACTTCTATAGCACAAATCAACTTAAAATTGTGGAAGGAGGCACTAGGCAGTTACCTATAGATAGATGCTGCAGCTAACTAAATGTTCGGGTCAGCAATCATTAGTCAATATTCTTAACTTCAGATAACTAGTCCTTGGTTTTTCATCTTGCTTTTTCTTGTGGAAAAAAACACCTTTAATTACAGAAATTAGTTGGATTCTCATATCTGTTTGTGTAAGAAAAATTTAGTCCTAGCAAATCCCAGCCTGAGTTCACCAAAATTGATAAGCCATCTCTGACGTTTTTACTGTAGGCTGCTGAGACAGCCTGTTTCCATGGAAACAGACGCCAGGCTTACAGAAAACAGAGGAAAGAACTTTAGCATTAATTACTGTTTCAATTTGAATTCAATTGATTTCAGAGTAAATCTGGAGATGACTTGGCAGTATTATTGTGAGAATGCTGTAGGCATGCCCCACACTGTATTAAAACAGCTTAACAAATATAACAAGATACTGTGGGTTATAGGAGAACTAGACCTTAACTATTGAAGTAAGCACAGGAAAAGTGTATACCAAAGTCTCAAAAGTCAGTTTTGGAACTGCATAGATGAATGAGTGACTTGCTTTTAATGAATTTAAATTCCCCTTGACAAAGCCATGTCATTAAAGGATTGTTCTTTATGTCCCTTCCACCAACACTGAGGAAGAAAATGCACAAAGAGATAAAGAAAATAAAAAGCCTATGGAGAGCTCTACGTTTGACCCTATGCATTTGAGGGTGAAAGTTCTGTGTTCCTTAAATTAGGGGTCCCCAACCTATGGTGAGCTGTATAATTATTTCATTATATATTACAATGTAACAATAATAGAAATAAAGTGTACAATGAATGTAATGTGCTTAAATCATCCCCAAACCATCCCCCACCCTCCCCTGGTCTGTGGAAAAATTGTCTTCCGTGAAAATGGGTCCTGGTGGCAAAAAGGTTGGGGGCCACTGCTTAAATTATTTCTCCTACTACCAGCCATTGGGTCACTTAGCTTCATTCCTTGAATTCCTTGGTGACTATGTGTGTGTGTGTATGTGTATGTGTGTGTGTGTGCGTGCATGGTGTGCATGTGTGCACTGAAATCTCAGGAATCTCTTATCAATTTTGATGAGCTCAGGCTGGGACTTGCTAGGACTGAATTTCTATTCAACACTAACAGATAAGAGAATCCAACTAATTTCTACAATAGCTGCAGTATATATATATATATATATATATATATATATATATATATATATATAATCTTTGAGAGTTTCTATTTTGAAAGTCTTAAGAAGGGGTTATAATATTATTTAGCCTGGAAAGTAATAGTTTGTGATTAGTAGTTGGAAGCTGGTACAGAGCTAGAAGTGAACACAGCAAATAATTAGTGAGAAGTCAGGATGAGCAGTTTAAAGGAGAAGAAAAAACAAAGCTTGATAAAAGCTAATTTTGTTTATTGAACTATTTTACTGAGACTATTAAATAACACATATATTTTAAAAACCCTAGATAAGCAAGATGGAGAGAATGCTGGCAATCAATTAGGGCTTTAAGAATGTCATATTTCTCTGAAGAGGTATGTACAAAGTGTGCATTTCTTGGTCACAATTGCAAAACAGAGGATCATGACAAAGTCTAAATCCAAGTGTTGCAAGATAGTATTTAAGAATGATAATTCTGGAGTGGAATATAACCTGGAGTAGATGGACATTGTTAGGGCCCCAGATAGATCCCCTGTGTTCCATTTACTGATTCTCTGACCCATCTCCCAGCTTCTGTGTGCTTTAAACAGCTAACATCTGTGGCCTTCTTTCTGGTACTGTCTTTTGGGTTACTGGAGCTGTTTCCTTTGCATAGAGAGCCAGAAATGACTGGAAGTTCACATACCAGGCCTATTCTTTACAGTTGTGGGACTATGAAAGCCCATATCTTTTTTTCCTAGAGTGGGACAAACCTTGAGGCACAATTAACACTCCAGAATTCACTACAGGATCAGGCTGAAGCTGGGACTTTGCCTGAAACCTTATAGTTGCTTGGCTTTTATCCCTTCTTGTCAAGTGTGGTAGCCAGCTTCCAAAATGACCCCTAATGGCCCTTGTTTTCTAATTTTCATGCCCTTATTTAGTTCCCTGCCACGTTCAATAGGACTGACCTGTGTGACCAATAGGATATTATGGAAATGATGGTGTGTGACTTCAAGTGCTAAATCATAAAAGTCAATGTGTCTTCCACCTTGTTTTCTCTTGGGTTGTCCTCTCTGAGGGAAGCCATTTGCTGTGTGAAGCAGACACTTAAATAGTCCTGTGAAGAGGTCCATGTAGCAAGGAACTGAGTCCTGTCATCAATGGCCAGAACAACTTTGCCATTCATGTGAGGGAGCCATCTTGGAAGCAGATCCTCCAGCCCCAGTCAATCCTTCAGATGGCTGCAACTCCAGCTGACATTGTGACTGCAACCTCATGAGTGATCCTGAGCCAGGACCACCCAGTTAAGCTATTCCAGATTCCTGACCCACAGAAAATATGTGAGATGATAAATATTTGTTGTTATTTTAAGTCACTAAGTTTTGAGGTATTTTTTAATGTAATAATAGAAAATTGATACATATTGCTCCCCCTCCCTTTCCTGGTTTCTCCTAGTACCATATGCTTAATAAATAACTTGCACCTGAATCTCATCTCAGGCTCTGATTTGGGTAAACCTGACCTAAGACACTTGGATTCAAATCCCGGCTGCGCCATCTATTAAATGTGTGACCTTGGGCAAATCACTAATCTCTCTACTCTACCCCATTAAAATGTGAATAAGGATAGTACTGACCTTTTACAGTTGCATAAAGATTAAAGGGATCAATATTCATAAAGTTCATAGCACAATGCTTAACACAATGCTGAAGCTCAATAAATGCTAGTAATTATTAAGAAGGTAGTGTGGGGTGACACTGGTTAGCTGTAAGATCTAACCAAATGGAATTTTTCTCATAGCCTCTGTGGTCCCTGTCATCTATCTTGCTGGCTTTCAATCAGAAAGAAGTATGAACAGAGACTGTGGATGCTTCAGCCCAATGTGGTGGGGGGAGAAAAAAAGAACAAAAAAATTTCAAGGCACATGCACTCTTGTGGTAGGTCAATATTGTCATCTTTATAAATGAAACTCAAACCATTGCATTATTGTGATAAGATCTGCCATTTTACCTTAAATAAACAAACCTTGCTGCCTGATCCATCACTGTTCCCACCACAAAGGAGGTGTGAAGCTGTAGCAGCTATTTCAACAGCTAAGCGACAATGTTTTTCTGCTGAAAACTGAAGGCAGACACTACTCTCTCATAGCTTTTTAAATCCAGAAAAAAGCATAAAAAGCAATGCCCCAATTAAGGATCTTTATAAAAGGAGATTCTTTTCTTCTAGCGAGACTGGCTCAAAAAATTCTTCATGTAATATTAACATATGCACATGAATAGATATCAGGCGATTATAATAGACTGGAAAAAAAGATAATCATGTTCAGACAATGAGGATATAATGAAGAGAAATCAGAATTCTGCAAGCTGAATGAGGAATGGAACATAAAGGGCTTCTGGACTTCAGACTCCAGTTAAGTAGAAAACAAGAAAGAATTCTGCCTTAATGAGGGGTCTAAGGGAAGAGCCTGGGCTGTAAAGCTGCCAGATGAAATGGCTGCATGTACAGGGACTCTGAGAAGTTTTCTCAGTGCCATTCCTTCCTCTACCGTGCCTGAGAAAAACACCTTCAGCAGCCCCAATAGGATCTTGGAGAATGTTTTCTCCTAAATTTTGCTTTAACCTCCATAGTCTAATTTGTAATTACCAGCTATGAAGACTTGTTGATTATTTCTTATTCCCCAAAGTACTTCAAGGAGTTGAAGATGAGGGTTGGAAGTAGGAAGCTTGGTTGGAGAGAAGGCCAAATACCACAAAGAGTTTTGACACTCGACAGTTTGTGAGTCCATCACAATCTGCTCCATTTCCAAGATTCTCTGAGGAATACTCCCTAAAACAGGCACTGCTGGTTATGTTGCTTATTCAGAGTCTTTCTTGAGATTCCTGTGGAATCTGTGATTAAGCCAATCCATGAACCTGGCAACTGATACCAACAGAGATGTTCCTTTTAACTCAGTAATACTTCTACTTAATGCATGTGGGCTGATCTTGTCAATCATCATAGGAGTGGTGCACCAGGGTGTATAAAAGGGACCTTCAACTGAGAGCAAAAGTCACATAAAGAACTTTCCTGAAGGTCCTTGGTCATCTCAAGAATTATTCTTTAATGGCACAGCGAGAGGGGAATCTTAAGTCGCTCTGACTTTTTATCCATCGTGATGAATTGACCGTCATTATGTACATCATTGACTTTCAAAGCATTTGTTAAACTCTTGCTTATACAGTATCCCTCTAGCAGTCTGCCCAAAGAGGGTTAACTGGGCAATCTCACACACTGTTGGTAAAAGGACAAATGGCTACAGTCTTTTAGTAGACAATTTAGGAATATGCAGCAAAATTCAAAATGCATGGTATCAGTCAGGGGCCTGGCATGAAACAGATGTCACTTTCAAACTGTGTAATTGAGAGCATGCAAAAAGGGCTTAGGAAAGCCAACAAGGGATGGTTGGCCAGAGCAGGAAGTCATTACCACCCTAGGTCTGAGGGGGCAGGACAGGGGAGTGGTTAATAAAATTTATTGCTATATGGAAAGTGCGGCCTGCCAAGAGCTGTGGCCTTTAACAAAAGGATGCAGCCAACTTACTCTGCTGGCAGGGAGGGTGCTGGGAGAAACAAATACCCCAAACTCACTATCCTCTTTTCTTGCAAAGTCTTGTCTGCATCTCCCATTACCAAAACCCAAACACAAGCCAAAGGCAAGGGAGCCCATATTTATAGTCCACATGGGTTAGTCTCCTTGGGCAAGGAACAGGATGCTAAAGGATAAGAGTGGGCCTACAGGGACAGACACAGAAACTGTCTAGCACATGCATGTACCTTTTGACTCCACGGTCCTGTTTTTACAATCCTTTCTATAGACATATTCCTACGGGCTTTGAAAGATAATCAGTATAGCATTTCTTCATAATAGTGAAGAACTACCAAAAAACCCTAAATTTCCATTAATAGAAGAAAGGTTAAATAAAGGCATATCTATATTATAGAATACTATGCAGTTATTAGGAATAATATGATAGTATATCTATGTGCTAATCTAGAAACATGTCTAAGATACACAGTCATGTTAAAGATACAAAAACATCAAACAAACAAAGAAACAAAAAATACAAGTTATAGATCAGTATATGAAGTATGATCCTATTTTTTTGTTGGCGAAAACAAAAATGACAAAACCGTAAAGATCAACACATGCACCTACACACACAAACCTGATTGGGGATGAGCAGATAAAAAGGAACTTTTAGTACTTTTCCTAGATCCATTGTTATCATTTGAAATGTTTATAAGAACACATTTCTATATCACTGTGTAATTACATAAATCAGTAAGAAGGTACAACTGAAAAACTTGGGTAACTGGTAAATTCCTGGTGGGCAGAAATGAATCTTCGCTTAATGCCTTTCCTTCCTTGTCTCTCTGCCTCCACTCTGCTTTGTGGACATCAAGGGTCTTTGATGTTCAGTCTTAGTCCTGCCACTTGCTAAGCCAATGCTTGAATTAGACTGCATATTTAATTCTTCTCCAGCCTGTTGCACATAGGATGTGCTCCCTGAGCTGTTCCCATTCCCTTTGATCCTGTTATGTTAGTTCCTAAACTCAATCATGTTATACTAAGACTTAGGCAAAACAGAGGAAATGCACACTGACCTCTGCCCATGGGCATTGCTGTAGCTGGAATCTTTGAACTTCCTATCTGAGCTTAACACCTTCTCTGTTGCACCTTGTCCTTTTGCTTCATCTCTTTCCTGCTTTCTGATTGCTCAAGTCCTCCCATTTGGCATCCACAATGTTTGAGTGCGCTAGCTTCCCATTGTCACTAGTTGTTTCATTCTGGCATTTTTTTGATTGCACTTTTGCTAACCTTCTCCTTTGGCTAGATGGAGGAGCCACTACTGTGTGTCGCCATAGCCGATAGCCTTGCCTAGCATGGCCCCATTTTCTCTCTGCTCTCTGACTCTGCCCTGAGAAGGCCAGGTCCAGAGAAGCTCCTGCCTTGGTTTTCTAATGCACAAAGGTTTCTTCAGGTCTGCAGTCTTGTCCTGGACCCAGCTTGTTTGGTTGGTACCTGCCCATTTTGTCTGGCTCTTACTAACTTTTTCTCACCAAAGGGTTTCACCTTGATTCCTGCACATTCAAGTTCTTTCTGTTTTGCTCTAAGTCAAGCAAATTACCCAGAGCCACTTGCAAAAAACTCCCAAGTCTCATAGTCACTGACTGGTTCTCAAAGTGTGCTCCACAGACAAGCAGTAAAACTATTACCTGGACACTTCTAAGAAATGCAAATTCTCATCCTTACTTAGGCCTACTGAATTAGAACTTGTAGAGCTGGGGCCCAGCAATATGTTTTAATAAGCCTTCCAGAGGATTCTTATGCATGATAATGTTTGAAAACCACTGGCCTAGGTACTCTGGCTATCCCACCATATCCCTTAAATTTAAAGTTCTTGGATTTTGGTGTATATAGGAATTACCTGAGAAACTTGTTTATAAATACAGATTCCACAGTTCTATTCACAGAAAATTTGATTTAATAGAATGAGATTCAGAAATCTTTATTTAAAAAATCCAACAGACATATGAAAAAAAGCTCAATATCTCTATTCATCAGGGAAACGCAAATCAAATCAAAACCACAATGAGATATCACTTATCTCCAGTCAGAATGGCCTTTATGAAAAAGTCCCAAAACAATAAATGTTGGCGTGGATGCAGAGAGATAGGAACACTCATACACTGCTGGTGGGACTGCAAACTAGCACAATCTCTGTGGAAATTAATATGGAGATGCCTCAAAGAGCTACAAGTAGAACTACCATCTGATCCAGCAATCCCATTACTGGATATCTACCCAAAGGAAAAAAAGACATCTGCACTCAAATGTTTATAGCAGCACAATTCACAATTGCAAAGATGTGGAAACAACCCAAGTGCCCATCAATACATGAGTGGATTAATAAAATGTGTATATGTATACCATGGAGTACTACTCAGCCACAAAAAAACAGTGGTGATCTAGCTAGCACCTCTTGTATTATCCTGGATAGAGCTGGAGCCCATTCTTCTAAGTGAAGTATCACAGGAATGGAAAAACAAGCACCATATGTACTCACCATCAAATTGGTATTAATTGACTTAACTGATCAACACTTCAGTGCACATATAGTAGTAACATTCATCACGTGTCGGGTAGGTGGGCGAGGGAAAAGGGGATGGGTATATACACACCTAATGGATGTGATGTGCACCATTTGGGGAATGGACATGCTTGAATCTCTGACTTGGGTGGGGTAAGGGCAATATATGTAACCTAAACATTTGTACCCCCATAATACGCTGAAATAAAAAGAAATCCTGCCCAAGAAGACTGGGAAAGGTATTTTGAGAAACATTGTCTTAGCTTTTGGATGGGCCCCAAGGTCTCCAAGGAGTTGGTCCACTGGCCAGTGATCCAGTACCCTCTCTTACAGCAGAGTTAGACTCCTATACTCCATTTTATCTTCACCCCTTAATCACCTCCCCCCATTTATGAACTTCCTGTAGGTGAGGACCTACAATGCTTCACGGTTGGGTTCTATACAGGAATGGCAATGATCCAGAAAGATAGAATGACTATGCAGTAAAAAGACTATCAATTTAAATGGACAGCTACTTTCTGTGATAACAGGGGAGGTGTATTGTAAAATGGATTTTTTAGACCTTCTATGCTTCTTTATTTTTGTCAGGAAATCTTTCTGGTACCCAGGCAAACTGCTTGCCATGTGTTTGTGTTGACTTAAATAATGCATTCATTAACCCAAGAGGTCCAGAGAAGCTAAAACAGTGATTATAACAGTACCTGGTAAGTCTTATGCTCCCTTATCATTAAGAACTTATTTTGTAGGCATAGTTTATGCGGGACATAGTTACAGGCATGTAGTCACACCTGTTGGTGTACTTAATAAATGATACCAAGCACATATATGTCTCTTGACTGATTTTCCTTTCCTGATGCTAAAAGTTCATCTATCAACCCTTTTTTGATAGTAACCTGATTTTCAGAGCAAATATCCTGCAAAATTTGCCCCTAATTGCAACCTCCAAAAACAAATTTGTCCCTCCCAAGGCCAAGGGTTATAACCCAGGTCTGGAGTGTTTGTCTCAAACATTCAGTCGATTCAATTCATTCAACCCAATGAGTGTTCAGACTTGTCTGGCCCTCACTGAACAACTCAGTCTGGAAGTCTGGGATCCTCTCTGGTCTGGCCCCACATCAGACTCATCATCAAAAGCCAGGATCCGGCTGGGCGTGATGGCTCACGCCGGTAATCCTAGCACTCTGGGAGGCCGAGGCGGGCGCATTGTTTGAGCTCAGGAGTTTGAAACCAGCCTGAGCAAGAGTGAGACCCTGTCTCTACCAAAAATAGAAAGAAATTAATCGGACAACTAAAAATATATAGACAAAATTAGCCGGGCATGGTGGCACGTGCCTGTAGTCCCAGCTACTCGGGAGGCTGAGGCAGTAGGATCGCTTGAGCCCAGGAGTTTGAGGTTGCTTTGAGCTAGGCTAACACCATGGCACTCACTCACTCACTCTAGCCAGGGCAACAGAGTGAGACTCTGTCTCAAAAAAAAAAAAAAAAAAAAAAAAGCTAGGATCCAATGACACTTGCTTTATCAAGCCTGCCTTGACAGGTGTCCTCACTATCAGTGCTCCTTTTAAGCTCTTTATTTGTACTATTTATCATTCTTGTGCACAAGAAACTGAAAAAGACCATTTGAAATTAAGTACCAGTGTGACATATCTCTCTATACTGTATGGTTCTTTTTTTTTTTTTTTTTGAGACAGAGTCTCATGTGTTGCCCAGGCTAGAGTGCCGTGGCGTCATCCTAGCTCACAGCAACCTCAAACTCCTGGGCTCAAGCAATCCTTCTGCCTCAGCCTCCTGAGTAGCTGGGACTACAGGCACGCGCCGCCATACCCGGCTATTTTTTTCTATATATTTTTAGTTGTCCGATTAATTTCTTTCTATTTTTGGTAGAGACAGGGTCTCGCTCTTGCTCAGGCTGGTTTCGAACTCCTGAGCTCAAACAATCCGCCCACCTGGGCCTCCCAGAGTGCTAGGATTACAGGCGTGAACCACTGCGCCTGGTCTCTGCATGGTTCTTGAAAGTAGGAATTATGTTTTCATGTGCCCTTATATGCCTTGTAGCATATGATGCAGTTCTCTGCAAATAGTTGCTCAAAATGTCACCTGGATTGGATAAAGGAATGAAAGACTACTTCATTGTCCAAAGGGTAACTGGGAGTCAAGTCATCCACAGCAGAGTCCACAGGGATTGGTCCATGACGATGAGGCAAATATTACCATTCTCCATGCTAAGAAATAAGAAATGGTAATACACAGTAAAGGATTTAAGGTAGTCCTGATTATGCTTAAATGTGCAGTATAGATGGTAGAACTATCTATAGTACTTTTCTGCCTCACATATCTGTTCAACTTGTATTTATTGAGAATCTATTATATGCAAAGAATTGTGCTGAGTACTATGGAGGATAAATAAGAGAATAATATAAGGTGTCTACCCCTGACTTACTGCCTTCAAGGGGTTTCTGAGTTATTTTGGAAGATGAGACATGTATATAAAAACAAATGTCAACACAAAATAGTACATAAGTGCAGTATGAGCACTGTTGATGCTTAAAGGATAGAGTAATCATGCTGGACTGGAATGGTCTGGGAAAGATGAGCTGAGGAAGACTGGAAAGATTTAAATTACAGACTGAAGGATATTCCAGCCAGGAGATGTGCTGATGGAATATGCATGTGTGTCTATGGAACAATAGATAAGCTATATTTTTTAAAGCAGGGAACCCAGCAACTTTGAGCTCCCAGATCTCAGTCTATGGGGTCACGGTCACTGCTGTTACTATTTTCACTGCACAGCCATAATCTGGTTCCTATAGCACTCAAGCCCTCTGGTTACACGGTATTCACACACTAACCTGAGACACCTGGTTACTTCCCCTGTAAGTCATCTCTGCTGGTAAGACCCTTACCTTTCAAATAGTTTTTTCTTCTCCTTTATTTCACGCAGTTTCCCCTTTGGAGTTTGGTTATTTATGTCCTCAGAGATTGCACTAAGAGAGACTCAAGCTCAGTTCCCTTTGCTCCCTATCTGGCTGCACAACGTGCAGGAGGTGGTATTCATTGGCTATCCACTCCAAGGATTGCAGTGTGTGTGGTGGGGGGAGGGGGCAGTAAACGATAAGCCTCCAAATTTTACACACAGTACCTTCTATGGGGCCTAGAAAGTCCTCTACTCCTGGAGCCCCAGGGCCTACCTGACCACCTCAGGGTTTCCTGAGGTGTGCGTGCAAATGAGACCCAAACAGTGACACCAGATGACACTTAATATTCGTTTGGGTTTGAGTACCTCTTAAAAATAAATGCACATAACATCTAGAATCACCCCCAAGGGACTCATTTTGACTATGTCTTCATGGAAATAACTAATGTAGGTTCGAGCTGAATATTTTAAGGAACTATTTCAAGGAAGGTTTCTTGGGTTTGTTTTTCCTTTCTCAAGGACATCACTGTGCTCTGTATAATTGGCAAATTAGATATTATGATAGGGGAGGAAAAAATGAGCAATGAGGGCTGTGAAATGCCAAAAGGGCAGCAGTAGCAGCAGCTAATGGCAAGGGTTACTTCATGGGCTTGCATTGTGCAGGTGCAGCTCCTTTTCTAAGCAGAAGATCCAATAGATTATGCTGCAGAAAAACAAAACAAGCAGGTGAGGGTGTTTGGGTGTTGGCAGCTGCTTCGTAAATATTTTAAATGCTGCATTTTCTACTCTTTTTCCTTTCCAGGGATATTACCTTGGTACTACCATTTATGTGACATTGCCAGGCATCTCTCTGATCAATGACACCTTATTAGACTGGGATCCTGTGCCAGGAACAGACATTTGGGCTTCCATGAGACTTTTCAACCAGGGAGGACTAAGATCACCTGGGGGCTGACGTCAGAATGAGACCCACTGTGTACTCAGCCAGTACTGCACTGCTTCCTGTAGCAGCCATGGCTCAATCTGTGTTTCTAGTCTTAGCTTCTATTCATCCAATGTGGCTCCTTTCAAGAAAATTGAAAACATTTTTTATAAAGAAAAAGAGATTGGTAGGGAGCCTCAGATACATGTGGGGAAGCTTCAGCACATCAGGCAATCAGAGAGATGGCCACAAAATCGGAAGATAAGGGGGAGTCCAAATCCATTTGGGTTGGAGAAGACTCAGAATGTCATGTTCTGAGACAGTTCCCAAGGTCATTAATCCTTATGCAGAAGTTTTAATTTTTAAAAGATAAATCCCATTGGTCCCAATTGTGCTCACTAACAGTGAATGGGATCCAGTGCCCTGATAAAATGAAAATGCCCAGGTCGCTGTGATGTTTCATTTAGATTTTATTTTGATGATGGATTTTTAAACTCTAGTCAGTTTCAGACTTGAAAAATCACAATTTTTAAATCAAAAGAAAAATAATCAGATACGAACTATGGACTGCTCTACATGTGACTTTCTTTTTATATGTCTATCTACTTTAATCAGACTGTGAACTTCTTTAAATGGGAGTATGTTTTATTCATCCCTGTAATTCCAGTCAATAGCGCAGAGTTTGCCACATAAAAGATCCTAAATAAGAAAATTTGTGTCAATAATAAATAAATTTGTCTCTGAATAAATAAATAAATAAATGAAGGAAAGGATGCTAGGAGGAAAACGTGCAGAGACCTTTCACATGTTTTGGTCTGTCAGGAACTCTAAAAATTTCCCAAGATCTTCCTGATGCTAGATTGAGCAGCTGGATTAAATCCTTGATCTTGTATGTTTTAACTTTTGAGCAGTTGAGGAAAGATTCTAGAGTAGAATTCTGGGGAGGGTAAATTTAATTTCTTCACCATAATTCTAAGTACTGTTTTGCAAGCTTAGTTTCAGACTTCCTGCATATTCCTTAGAAAATCGACTGGGCTTGCCAATATCTAGGAAGAAAGCTGTGAAACTTACTACAATCAGGCGTTGCTTAATGACTGGGATACATTCTGAGAAATGCGTAGTTGGGTGATTTCATCATTGTGCAAACATTCCAGGGTGTACTTACATAAACCTAGATGGTATATCCTGCCACACACTTAGGGTATATGGTACAGCCTATTGCTGCTAGGGTATAAACTTGTATAGCAAGTTACTATGCTGAATATTGTAGGCAATTGTACACAATGGTACACATTTGTGTATATAACTATTTTATTCTAAACATAGAAAAGAGAAAGCAAAAGTACAGTATAAAAGATAAAAAGTGGTACACCTGTGTAGGGTACTTACCATGAGTGGAGCTTGCAGAATTGGAAGTTGCTCTGGGTGAGTCAGCAAGTGGTGAGTGAATGAGAGGGCTTAAGATGTTACTATACACTATTGTAGACTTTATAAACACTGTACATTTAGGCTACACTAAGTTTATAAAAAATTTTCTTTTATAAAAAAATAACCTTAGCTTATTGTAACTTTTTTACTTTACAAAATTTATAAAGTAGGTTTGTTTACACCAGCATCACCACAAACATGAGTAATGTGTTGTGCCATGACATTATGATGGCTATGATATCCCTAGATGACAGGACTATTTCAGCTCCACAAAATCTCATGGGACCACTGTCTTATGTGTGGTCCATTGTTGACCTAAATATCATTATATGGCACAAGCCTGTATTTTGTTTACTCCTTGCCTTATTCCAAGGGTATCTGAAGGGGTTTATGTAAAGGAAAAATGTGATAATAGTAGGGGATAATCTGATGAAGAGGGAAATGAATTAATTTTTATGTTGAGGTAATATACTTTAAATTATTTGAAAGAAACAATTCTTTTTTCCCCTCTGGTGCAAATCTTGGGGAGGAATTTCTCACATGGAACATTGAGTAGGGTATTGAGTGATAGGCAGCTCATGTAGAAGGTTAGTTATATTTGATAGTTATCTTTGCTAAAAATTGAAAGCATAAACTTAAAAATAATAATTAGGTTAAAGCTATTCTCTAAGAAACTAGATGCTGAGCCCTGAAATGAGGAGCAGAACTGCCTAGTTCTAAGGTCCCTGGACCTAGAGTTAAACTTGTCATGCTGTAGAAGTTCAGCTCTGCCATTTACCAGCAAGGAGACCTGAAGCAAATTAACCTGCCAAAGGCTAAATTTCTTCAACCAAAAACAGTATAATCATTTATTTCATAGGGAAGCTATTATATTTAAGTGAGACAATATAAAAATTCTTGGTATAGTGTCTGACTATACAATTGCTCAAAAAAATGTCAGCTCTTAATACTTTTGTAGTGGTCTTGGTTATTTTGGTTAACATTTAGAATACTGAACACAGAAGAGAGGTAGTGCATCCCAGGCATATTAACTTTGTCAAGTGTACAAAACCAACATGTTAGAGTTTATAATTTAAATTTACCTGGGTTATATGACATATTATGTTGAACAATATTCCCAAAGCATAAAATCTTCCCTGGTGGGCAAGGATGCTGAAAATAATTTACAGAAAATACTTTCGAGGCTAATTCATGTGAATCAACTAAATACTTCAAAAGATGAAAACATAATTTTTTTGATCAACAAATGGACTTAGAGGAACAAATGTCCTTGCATAACACTAGGTAAAAATCTTTCCGAGGCTGTATTGCAACTGGAAAGTTACCTGCAATGAAAAAAAAATAGTGCAATATTCTATGAACATCTTTCATGCTAAACCTTATTGACTCCAATTTTATTGAAGAGTTTTATTTCATTTTAAAAGAATCAACTTTGAATTAATCTCAAACATGTCTGTTCTGAGTTGCATCTCATTTTTGTTAAATTGGGTTTGTCTTCAGGTTTGCTGGTAGCATTGTAAAGAGCCCTAATGTCTATTAGTTGTCATGGCCACTGGTTTGGTGCTTTGTGTAGATTATCATATTGTATTTCATTATATCTATGATGCCATTGATTGTAAGTATGCCATTATTTTGTGAAATGGTAAAATGCTGCCATATAAACTATGGCATAAATCTTTCTTATTACCTGAAATTTTTATTGATACTATTTGCAAGAGCTTCTTTGGATGTATGTAGAAACGAATTTTTATCATATATCATGCTTGTGTGTACATAAAAAGGAGAATATGAATGAAATAAATTGATTAATGTATTCATAAGACTTCACATTTAGAATCCTTTTCTTTTTAAAAATTTTATTATTTTTTAAATTGACAAAATTGTACATATCTATTGTATACAACATGATGTTTTGAAGTATATATGCATTGTGGAATGTTTAAATCTAGATAACTACCATATGCATTACCTCACAGTTATCATTTCATGCTAAGAATATATAGCATCCATTCTCTTAGCATTTTTCAAGAATACAATATGTTGTCATTAACTATAGTCATCTCAATGGTGCCTCTGTGTCTTCTGGATTTTTCACTTTCATTGTTCTCTGAGGGACAGGGAACAATTTGCTGTAATGAAGGATTGAAGTTAAGAAAGATGGCAGGCTTTTAGTTTGAGTTTTTCAAACAAAATAAATTACACAGAAACTACTATTTTTTAGCTTGAGCACATCCACCTGATCTTAAAGTCAAGTTTGAGGGATTTATGCCAAACGCAGCCAACTGGGAACAAAATTTCTTGGCTTGTTTTTCAGAAACTGAAAACTCTGTTTTGTGCAACCCTTGAATCATTATTTCCTTCTTTTTCTCCCATCCCTCTTTTTCTTATTCTTCTCAAACTTTGTTGTCTCCCTATGTCTTTTGATCAGTATCTAATATTATTATCTAGTAAAATATACATGATTGGAAATCTACCCCATCAAAGGAGAAATCCATATTTGTCAAGGTCAAATCATACTCATGCCCCATTGCATTTATTTTTTTATTTTTTATTTTTTTTTATTATTCCAAGGTATTGTGAGGGTACAAACAATCTAGTTACACTTTATGTCTTTGCCTCACCCATATGCAGGTTAAAGGCGTGCCCTTCCCTCCCTTTAGTGCTCCCCATGTCCTTTAGTTGTAGATTTCCCCCCCAACCCCCTAATCCCTGGAGAGTATTTTTGCCATGTGA
>CAUYSK010107614.1:0-11172 GCA_963575035.1 Avahi laniger | reverse complement strand
CAGTAAATGGAAATTCTACCTTTGATTCTTGAAGCTAAAAAGTTTTTAAATTATCTTTCACTCTTCTTCTCCTCTGCACTCAATCTGGTAGTAAGTCGTGTTGTTCTCCTTGCAAAATAGATCCACAATCTGACCATGTCTCATTATCTCCACTGCTCTCCCGCTGGTCTGGGCCACAACTGTGATTGTGTCTCTCCTAAATGACTGCAACAGCCTCCCAGCTGAGGTCGCTGCTTCCACCCTTTCCCCAGCAGTGAGAATATTCCTTTTAGACATCGTATATGTGCTCATAACTCTTGAACAGATTTCCATGGTGTTCAGAGCAGGTGTTCCAGGCCTTCTGGGCTCTGCATGAGGTGGTTCCTTACTCCGCAAGCCTGGCCTCTCATGCCTTATCCTGTGTTCACTCCGCAACGGCAATGCTGGCCTTCTTGCTGCTCCCTGAGCACACATCCAGGCAAGCTCCTTCCTCAGCTTCCTCACTTTCTTCTTCCGCCATAATTTGTCCCAGTAGCATCTTCCACAGCAAATCTATTAGGATTCCAACTAACGCCTTCATACCACACTGGCACTCCTTATCCTCCTCCCAGGCTTTATTTTTCTCCCTAGCTACTCACTGCAATCTAACATTCTACACATCACTTATTTTTACTCTCTACCCACACCTCCACTATCACGTAAACACCATAAGGGAAGGGACTTTCGGTCATTGTCTTCGTTGCCACATTATCTGCGTGCTTAAAAAAACTTTTAAGCATTTCACAGCACAAATATAATCCAAAATTTGCATATACAGAGCAGCTTTATATAATTCTTGGATTTAATCCTCACTAAAATGCTATTGGGTTTAAAGTCTCAGATGTGTCTAATAATCTAAGAACACATAGTAAATTGCAAGGACAGAGTCCAGACTTCGTGACCTCCAGGGTTCCTTTCTTTCTGTTAGAACTGAAACACCATGGCTGATGGTTAGCAGCATATCAAGAAGCAGCAGACTGTGATTGGAGATACCTACTATGGTGCCACCCAATAAACCCAACGCAAAGAAATGCATCACATTCAGACCTCAGGGCATTCTAAGTGCTCTCATGTGCCTTTAAAACTTGGCTCCCACAAAGCCTATCACACGCGAACCATGGATCTGCCCTTCCCCCAGAGGGGTCTTTGACATTCCATGGTCAACTCCTTTTTCTAAACAAGCATAGATATTCCACCGACACAGAATTATAAAATTTAGAGCTTGAAAACAAAAATTTAGAGCTCATTAAAGACTGTGGGAGAAACATAATGCCCACCATCTGCCCCATTCTATATAGAGCACTTTGTTAGCTAAATTATTTTTTTGCAATCAACTGAGGTTTTTGTTTTATCATTTTATTTGCTTACCCTGCCCTACTTGAGAAACTTGTAAATTGTGCATACATCGCGCAAACTAAGGCATATAAATAGAGCACACCGATTGTACACACATACTAACAGAAGAAAGGTCTTCTGGCTAAATGAATATTTCACGATCTTACAGTATGTTTCAAACAAAAATAGTACTTTAATATCATTTACCTCAAGTATTTTATCTCCAGTTTTAAGTGCGTTTGTTTTTCCTGCTGGACTGTCTTCTAAAACTTGTTTGATAAATATACCTTTAAGCTCCTCTCCATTCTTCAGGCGTTTTATAACAGTTTGTCCACCGACGATACTGATACCAAGAGACACATTGGGTTCCCTAAAAATCTCAACACTATAAAAAGAAAAAAACAAAACTTACTCATTAACAAGTTAATTTAATCTGTTAGGCTGTCACTGTAAGTATTCAGCTTGTACCAAATCCTTGTGACATGTTTTATTATACAAAAATAAATTTTCTAAATATATTTTTACATGTTATATAAATTTTACCTAGTTCCAAAATTATAAGATACTATAAATAATTCATGACATGTAAAGGTTTCAATTGTGAAATGGATAGATTTCTAAAACAATAAATATAACTCAATATTCAGAGAAGATTTAGTTAGGCCTTAGTGTTCCCACCTCCTATTACAATATATTTTCTGTGATTAGTCCCTTTCATTTATATCCACAATGTTAGCAAAGAATGGACTGAGGAAATAACAAATGGGTGAAAAAAAATCAAGAAAGCCACATACATCATTTTGGCAAAAAAG
The DNA here is from genome assembly GCA_963575035.1 of Avahi laniger. Lineage (NCBI taxonomy): Eukaryota > Metazoa > Chordata > Mammalia > Primates > Indriidae > Avahi > Avahi laniger. Next base: position 9,007 of record CAUYSK010107614.1, on the reverse strand, counting down.
CACAGGCTTTCAGAATAAAATTAATTTGCCACTGAGAGGCTCATTGCCCAAGCCGCTTTTCCCAGTCAGCAGGTTTAACTCTGTGGTTGTTTAATCAGAGGACAGATTTTATCTGCTCCTAAAGCTAGAAGGTTTTCTTTTTTTCCTACCTTCATGTCATTTTTAAAAAGAAAGTAGGGAATGAAATTTACCCCTCAAAGTATTATAGATTTTGCTTCAACTGCAGAGATTGTGGCCAATAATTAAATTAAAAAGTAACTCAGAAAACAGCAAAGAGTTTTTAAGACAAAACTCAGAATTCAATTACATGAAAAAAATAGGCTGGATGGAGGTGGTAGAATTAATAATGCATAAAGATTAGAGAGAGCAGCTAAAGGAAGACTTTTATCATCTTAAAGTGCAGCCTTGGTGAGTTCTTAAAACTACAATGAATCCGAGGGAAAATGGGTTTTCAACATATTCTGTTAGCACAAACTTGGACTTCCCACCAGGGGAGGAAGGCAGAGATAAATCGATATATACCAGAAGCTTCAACTACTGTTGTTGTCTAGAAAAAAGCAGCTTTACTGTATTCAAGGCAGCTTTACCTGACATGCTTAATGACACAGTGATAAACTATTCTTGGTCCATCAGTTTACTATCATAGAAGGACATCTGTAAATTGCTTTCTCTGCAAGAGTATCAAAGATTTTCCTAATATTGGTTATAGTCTTTTTGTCTAGCTAAAAATCTCTAGATAAGATAAAATGAAACTAAAATTTAGACCAGCTTCCATGTGAATTAGCCCAGTTTCTCAATCAGTAGAGTATGATTGAAGGAAGGATGCTCTGTTAAAGAAAACAGCAACTGATTAAGCCCCTACTGAGAAAGCCAATAACGTCATCCACATACATTCTCGGTGGACCCCAGTGGCTGAAGTTTGGAGTTTCTTCCCCTTCTCCTTCTTCTCTCTCGGGTAACTCACTGAGGAAGGAGAAAGAAAGAAAAAAATGCACACAACTTATAAGACACGCTCTTATTATTAAAGGTTCTTGGAAAGTTTTGAAATTACACAATCTGTAGGCAGTTAAATAGTTCTTAATTTTTAAGCTTTTAAAATACACAATCAATAAATATGCAAGCAAAAATATATTGCTTTAACATTCAACAAATCCATATCCCCACCCAGCACCAGAAAATCATAGAATTATTATGAATCATTTTTTTTTTTATGTGAGACTGGGTCTCACTCTGCTGCCCAGACTAGAGTGCGGTGGCATCATCATAGCTCATTACAATCACAGACCCCTGGGCTCAAGTGATTCTCTTGCCTCAGCCTCCCCGAGTAGCTGGAACTACAGACAAGGACCACCTTGCCTGGCTAACTTTTCTTACTGTTTTTAGAAATAGGCGCTTCGCTCTTGCCTCAGGCTGGCCTCAAACTCCTGGTCTCAAGCCATCCTTCCCCTTAGCCTCTCCAATCACTGGGATTACAGGTGTGCGCCACTGTGCCTGGCTATAAACATTTTTACTGGTGACACTCGAGATGCTATTTTTTAAAAATATGTGTTTGATTTGTACAATTTCACATTTGTTTCTCTATCAATATATAAAATATATTCTTTACAACTTAGTATGGACTGACTAGCTAACAGATATAAATTGACATGTGTCATATATATCAAGTATAAATCAACACACACAGGTAAACATGATACCTCTTTCTAGATTTTTCAGTAACTCTAACCCTAAATAATTCCCATCATTTGTATCCCATGAATGTTTTGTATGGTTATATAATAATTTTCAGTTTATACAATTATACTTCATTAGTTACAACAGTAATGCAATCTAATAGGTTATAGAAAGACATTACCATATATTATCTGGAAGAAAAATCAGGCATCTTAAGTTCAAGTCTAACCTGTACTGGGAAACAGGTATGTGACTTTGGATCACCAAATGAAATATGTTTGATATTGTAAATTGTATTACTCTATACAAAAATGTAGGCACTGTCTCTTCCATCACATTTTCATAAAAACCCTCTAAAGTAAGCATAGCAGGTCATATTATTATTTTACACATGAGGAACTAAGGTTTAGACAAGGCTCAGACATACTACACAATCTCAACACCTCTCCACATGAATCCAAATCTGTTTCAGCACTAAGTTTCAATGCTCCATTTTTCTCTGAACGCTCAAATAAGGCCTTTAAAAAATAGCAAAACTCCACCTTGTTGCCCCTCTATGGACTTTCTAAGATAAAACAGTCTTAAGGCTGTGTGAAAAGGAGAAAGCCAGTCCAAACACCAGTTAAGAATTGGGATCATGCATATCTCACCCACTGCCAGATGTCTTTCTTACCTTAGCCAGTCTAATTTCTATGAAAGTATAAAACGCTATCAAAGTATCACAGCATTCAGGGAAAAACAATTTGGCAAACACTTGCTGGTTACTTATCTAATGTCTTTTTCTCCCCTTCTTCCCTACCAACATAACCCCTCTTATATTCCAGACGGCACTATGCCAGCTTTGGAAAAAATATGTTTTCTGGACTTTCTTTCAGCTAATGGGAACCATGTTTCACAGTTCAAATCAGTGATATGGAAGCAAAAGTCCCGGGATGAGAGTTCCAGAAAAACTCATCAAAGAGAGGGAGAATCAGCTGGCAGAAGCCTTTTGCTCTATGCCTTCCCCTTCTTCTTGCCTAGAATGCAGAGGTGATACTGGTGGTGAAGCATCCATCTTTGAGTCATAAAGAAACAATAAGGACTAAAGCCATACTAAGGACAACAGAGCAGAAAGGAAGAAGATACTTAAGACCCTGATGACAGTAGCACCACACCATCCTAAAACCACCTTGTTCAAGACTTTTTACATGAAAAAAAAATTAAGCTGTTTGGTTAAGCCATGTTAAGTGGAGTTTATGTTCATGAGCAGCTGAATGCAATCCTTCAATGAAACATCCATGATTCCACAACTTAAGTGAACTGTCTTCACTTTACCCTATCACATTACGGTTCTTTGCACATGTGCGCATATATAGGCGTTGGATAGTTGTGATCATAGCACAAACTTTCATATTTTGGTGATCTATGCAATAGTAATAAAGATTAAATAAGATATGACTGGCACCTAACTGAGCCTCATCCAACATCCATTTCCTTTATAATTTTTTAAGTTGAATTTATATCAAAATTTCCCTACACATTATCACAATCGTTTTCATTTTTTTATTTAGTAGTCCCTTAATAGTTCATGGTATTGATGTAATTTATCTGCGATTGCAGTATACAGTGAAGTTAGATTATACCCTGTTTTTTGAAATATGGACATTACTGCAAGAAATATCTTCATACTCCGCTGTATTTTAGAATTTTCCTTGAACTAATTATTAATTGAAGTAAAATTGAAAACTAAAACCAAAACAACACTGAAATCTTCCTCCTCCCCATTTTCCACTTTCCTGTACCCCAAATCATGATAGGCAGTACGGGGGAGAAAAAGGCAAGTATTTTTACTATGGCACATTTATACTATCATTAAAGGATTTAAATGCTTTAATTTTTTTTTTTTTAAACAACCTAAAATAGAAGAGAAACCACGCCTTAACAAATAGTAGGAGCTATTTGTTTTTCTATTTTAAAAAGTAAACACTAAAAATTTCCTGAACTGCTGATTCTCACATACAACTCAGAAGAGACATATTCTGGAATATGAAAAAGTTTAGCTGTCTTTGATAAAGTATGTAACAAAAGGATTATTCTGTTGGAAGAGACTCACTGACTTTTTCATGGCACGTTACCTTTCTTCTGGGATCTGGGATACACATATTTTATTCTGATTATTGCATATCTAGTGAGAGATAAAACTTGTGAAATTTTATCCACATAGCGTGATTAGTTTTAAAAATACTGCCACAAAAGATGAGCAACTATACAAATTAATGTAGTCTCTTTACATTGAGGAATGCACATAATTTTAACCCAAATTAAAGTTTAACTGAGAAAATAAAACATTTATGTACATATTTAGATATAAATTTGCACAAACATATATGAAACTTTAACAAGTGATTTCTAATGGCAAATTTTATAATTTGTACTGTGATTAAATATGACCAATAGCTTAATCAGTTAGAATCTCAAATCTTACAGTAACTGAACTTTCCAAATCCACAGAATATACAACACCAAGAGTGACCCCAATGTAAACTAGGACTTGGAGTGATGATGTGTCAGGCTAAATTCATCACTGTGACAAATGTACCCTCTGGTAAGGGGTTATGCATGGGATGGGAGGGGGTATACAGGAAATCTCTGTACCTTCCTCTCAATTTTGCTGTGAACCTAAAACTGTTTTAAAAAAATAAACTGAACTTTTCATTCAACCAGAGTTTTATAACTAATTTTTCCCCAAAGGAATTAACCACCCAACAGAAATAATGCTTTTTATTTCAGGCCTTTATAACAAATGCCCAAAGTTATCATTCTTTATAGATTTGGGGGGAAAGAGTGCCCCATTAGTAAACAAGTGGATATTAATAGTAAGACTTGATCATGATATACAAATTCTTTGCAAATAAAATTTTCAGCATCATACAAAACTCAGATGACTCCAGATAGCCAAGGTGGCTTTGCTTCTTCAATAATACTTATTTTCATATAAAATTCCTACGTACTAAGCTCTATGAGAGTCAAGTAAACTCAGTGCCCAAAAATGGTAGAAGCAGGGAAGAGCCCTGATTGTGACTACATGATCTCAAAATTTCTTTCTTCTCTATATAGACAGATTATATATGGCAATATTCTGTGACATACCACAGGGGATATGAGCTTTGGAACCAGGGAGAATAGGCACTGTGTTTGCCAAACCAGTAGAGTTACTTATACAGATGTTCCATAGGATTTTGAAGTTGCAAAGCAAATTTTTACCTGATATGAGTATATAAAGAATTAGGCGTTCCTAGTCTAAGCGCGGTGGCTCACACCTGTGATCCTAGCATACTGAGAGGCCAAGGCGGGTGGATCGTTTGAGCTCAGGAATTCGAGACCAGCCTGAGCAAGAGCGAGACCCTGTCTCTACTAAAAATAGAAAGAAAATTAGCTGGACAACTAAAAAATATACAGAAAAAATTAGCCGGGCATGGTGGCGCATGCCTGTAGTCCCAGCTTCTCGGGAGGCTGAGGCAGAAGGATTGCTTGAGCCCAGGAGTTTGAGGTTGCTGTGAGCTAGGATGACGCCACAGCACTGTAGCCTGGGCAATAGAATGAGACCCTCAAAAAATAAAAAAATTAAAAAAAAAGAATTTGGCGTTCCCTTACATTAGCATTTAAAATGACAAAGACATTGTGCTGAGCAAAAGAAGCCAGACATGATAAAACACATACTGTATGATTACATTTACAAGTGCTCCAGAACATGGAAAACTAATTCTCAGTGTTAGAAAATAAGATTAGTGGTTGTCTGGCACAAGATACACAAAGGGATGGGGGAGAACTTTCTGGGTGATTAAAATGTTCCATATCTTCATTGGGGTGTAGGTAATATGAACATATACATTTATCAAAACTCAGCAAACTGTACTTTAAAATTTGTGCATTTTATTAACACGTAAAATAGTGTCCAGGAGTTTTGTTAAGAAACAGAAGCTCAAACAGTAAGAGTAAATTGCTTCCTCAGGTCAACTGCCCTTCTCTTCTGGCCTTCTGTAGGTCCTGGATTAGTAATCAAAGATCCAATTATATTTTGAAAGGCATTAATGTACTATTTCTATGTACCTCTCCTCCTAATTTTTCACATTCATCTTCATCCGCAGTGTGAGCCACAGCTGCAAGAGCATTGTCAGAACTGGAAAGGGTCACAGACCCAGGCCATAGCTCCCTGGAAATCTTCCCTTTTTCCTCCCAACTCAAACACTCCAGAGTAGCCCTCTCTCTAAAATGCACAAATTCATTCTCTCTCTTATCCTCTGTCTCCCACCAATGTTCTGAATTTACACGTAATTTCTGGCAGTTTAACTCAAACATAAACCTATTAGATAAACACCATTTATTTAGAAAGCACTGAATGCCAGGCACTTTGTAGGGGCTTAAAATATAACATTAACTCAATCCTTTCCCCAACTATGACATCCTGCCTCCTATTTTGCCCCCTGCTATTCATAAAAAGTATTCAATACCTGAAACCATTTCTGTTCATTTGTATCCTATTATACATTACGACGTGATTTTTCTTTTTTCCATTTTAAGTACAAGCCTTTCATCTCAAGTTCATCATCTTCCCAGACCGACACCTTGACTGGAATTGATCCTCTCTTATTACTTAAAAAAAAAAAAAAAATCTACCGTCTCTTTGAGTGTTTTAATAAACTCAGCAACAATGGATACCACCCTGGGTACACGTCAGGGCCTGTGAACCAACCGGTGTCACTGCCATCACCATCCCTGTCAACCTTTTATTGAACATTTACTATGGGCCAAGCATTATATTCAGCCTCCTATATGTATTGTTTTCCAGCTTTATTGACATATACTTGATAAATAAAATTATATAAATCCTTTATATGTCTTCTTATTCAACCTGTGGAACTACCTACTTTACAGGTGAGGAAATATAGGTACAAGGGAACCCCTTTCAGGGTCACATAGCTATAAACAGCAGAGGACAGACTTGAACAGCCCCCACAATATATCCAGAAGGCAGATCTCCTGTTAGTCTGAGAAAAACTCGGGTCCCTACTAGGGGCACCCAGATGATAACAGAGATGAAAAAGAAAAAAACTGAAACATGTCAGTTCTGAAGACACGATCTCAAGCGATCTTAGGAAGAGAGAAGGACACAGTAGATTCTTCTTTATCAGAGCTTTTGCTTTCTGCAGTTTCACTTTCCTTGGTTTTGATTGCCGGCAGTCAACCGCAATCCAAAAATATTAAATAAAAAATTCCAGAAATAAATAATTCATAATTTTTAAATTGTATGCCACTTTAAGTAACATGATGAAATCTCTCACCATCCAACCTCAGACATGAATCAGCCCTCTGACTAGTGTATCCAAGCTATATATGCTGCCCACCCATGAGTCACTTGGTAGATGTTTTGGTTATCAGATCCGCTGTTGAGGTATCATTCTATTTTATTGTAAGTTATTCTTGTTAATCTCTTACTGTGCCTAACTTATAAATTAAACTTTATCATAACTCAATTATCCTATGTATGTATTTATAGGAAAAAAACATAGTATACATAGGGCTTGGTACTATCTGTGATTACAGGTATTGACTGGGGGTCTTAGAACACATGTCCTGAGAATAAGGGGTACCACTGTACTCTGAACAAGACCACCTGGACTCCTTCCACAGTATCATACTCTGCCTGCCCACAGTCCCCTTTCTAGAGATTTCTGCTTTCAAGGTGCATCTGAACTCTTAATACAGTCCTGTCTCAAAGGTCAGAAGTTGGTGGAAAAGCACAGGGCAAACACCACAGCCACTAAATACCTACCACCCCTGGGGCATACACACACACACACACACACACAATTCTGCTGGGTCCTATTCAAAAATCTAAGCAAAGAAGAAACTCTAAAATACCATTTGGCACTTCATGACACCCTGATTATCTGAAAGACTATCATCTAAAGGAATCTATACATTACTCAGGAAGGCTCACAAGTGACAATAAATATTCACCTATGAACCTAACTCCACATGGGGCATACCCTTAAAGATAAAAATGGGTAATATGATTTACAAGAACTCTTCTGGAACCTGCTGAGATTTAAATATAACCTAAGTCTCCGACAGCCAGCCAAAAAACCAACTTCCAACTGCAAGACCTATCCCCTGGACCTAAGACAAAAGTTAGGCTGGAGTCCTTAAATGCCTGTGCCCGCATAAGAAAGCAAGCTCATCAAAGCACACACTTTGGAAAAGTAACAAATAAGAATAAAGCATGTCTTCCCTCTCGGAAGCTGGGATCAAACTGAGTAAGATATAACTCATGCTCCATTTCCGCTTCTGTGCAAGGAAGGAAGGGTGGGTTTGGAAATCTGTTTAGATCTTTTCTAATTCTACCGTTACAATTCCACAGTTTAGAGAAGCAGCCCATTTCTGAATTCTTTTGCCAGATTCAACTATTTTTTTTTATTTTTTGAGACAGAGTCTCACTTTGTTGCCCTGGCTAGAGTGAGTGCCGTGGAGTCAGTCTAGCTCACAGCAACCTCAGACTCCTGGGCTCAAGCGATCCTACTGCCTCAGCCTCCCAAGTAGCTGGGACTACAGGCATGTGCCACCATGCCCTGCTAATTTTTTTTTTTCCTATATATTTTTAGCTGTCCAATTAATTTCTTTCTATTTTTGGTAGAGATGGGATCTTGCTCTTGCTCAGGCTGGTCTTGAACTCCTGAGCTCAAACAATCCGCCCGCCTCACCCTTCCAGAGAGCTAGGATTATAGGCGTGAGCCACCACGCCTGGCCCAGATTCAACTATTAACACTTAGCACAAGTGCAATTTGAAAAACAAAGGTGTCTTATTTGAGACATAATTTCACTATATAAAAAGTCACAAAATATGTTCCTAACTCTCCCCCTTCCAGCATCTCTCCTAAGGAAACGAATCCATTGCTTGTATCTCAGTGTGCTCCTCCAGGGACTGCAGTGGGCCTGGCAGCGCCTTGCCTCTGCTGGTCTGGTTCTGCTGAGCGGAGAAGCAGTTGGGCCTGTGTCCTTCCCTTCCATTCAGAGACATGCCGCGCAGAAGCACAGAGAACCACTTTTTATGAAGTTTCTATCTAACGCTCTGGGTAAAGGTCACAGGTTGCTGAACAGAGAAATGCGTATCGTCAAAGTCTGAAACATCTCATGTGTCAACACAAAAATCATTCTTGGATTAAGGTTTTAATAAAAACATTTAAAGCCGATTAATCCCACCCTGTCTCTCATCTTTGTTATGCTTTGCCAAGATATCCAGTTCCTTTTGCACTTTCTCATCTCCTGTGCTCACCATGCCCCTGAACCTTCCTTC
>CAUYSK010107613.1:0-13903 GCA_963575035.1 Avahi laniger | reverse complement strand
TGGAAGTCAAAGTTGGTGCCACCTAAGTGGTCTCCTCAAGAAAGAAATTTGAGGACATCCTCCTCCTTCATTTGCAGGCAATCAAAGGATCTGGGCATTGTGAAAGTTTCCCTTTAAGTGATGACAGGAATCCAGCACAATGCCATATGAACCCCTCTCTGGGTAGCGCAGAAAGCTTTTACACAATTTTCTTGATGAATCACATACATTTATTCTTCCTGATGAACGTAGCATTAATTTTAAGTTCCAAAATAAATTAGTTTCATTTCTTTTCTAAAATTTTATTTAGTGTATTGAATAATTTGGAAAGAATTAACATTTGTGTACTATGGAGTCTGAATATTCAGTAACACGGCATGTGTCTTAGATTGTTCTCATGCAGCTTTATTTCTTTAAATAAGTTTTCATGATGTTTTGGTGTATTTTAATTTTTTAAATAATTTGTCCTTAGAATAATAAAGTACTTAGTATTTTATTTCTTCCCCTTCCCACTCTCATCATCTTCCTCACTAAAAGTTTTATTTAGTGGTCTTATACTAATACTCACTTCCCTTGCCTACCAAATACACCATGCATCTTTTGCCAAAATAGAAAACAGACAGATATATAGAAGAATTAAAAAGGAAGGCAGGAAGGCAAACACTGAGATAAATGGATATCTAAGGAAAGGATGGCTGTGCTTTAGGGCCTTAGAAAGGATTTCTGATGAAAGTTTGACTCATTGATTCAATAAAGTAGTTTAATTGATTCTCAGAGTTTGGTGTTATAAATTGTTAGTTCCCGTCTCCAGGCAGTGGTTATTATAAGCCTGGCATTTCGCTGTGATGATGAGGACAAACTCCCTTCAGCAACTTGAAAAGCTATTTGAACTGGAAAGGATAGAGATGGTGCTGATCAGTGTGAAGGTGTTAGTGGAAAGCAATCACAGTTTCTATCAGAGGTATCATTCTCATTAATGAGTTTCAGACTTTAATGGAATTATATGGTATTGCATGTGTTTGACTGTATTCATGTGTTTTAAGGATTAAAAGAAAAACAAAAGAATATGAACATTTTAAAGGTATATTAACTATTTAAATTGAAAAGGAAAAAAATTTTTTTCAAAGCAGTTTCTGAAACCAAGAAAATAAACCCTAGTACTTTTATCATGCGTCCTGATTTTTAATTACATGCTATTTAGCACTTTATTATACACTTCCTTTTCCTTTGGGGTATTTGCGTTAAGAATGTTAATTCTATCTCCCCAGTAAAGTTATAAAATCACTGAAGATGTATATACAGGGAGACATTACATGAAAATGCATGGTTGAAGTCACCTACGACAATGTGATAATCCATTTGGACTAAAATATTGCCAACTTTTTACTTGTGTTTCCATTTTTATTTGCAATATCTTAAAGGCATGTTCAGATTTTCATCTATATAGCGTGTTGCCTGTTACATGAAGGCTAAATTTAAGGGGGGCAAGAATGGAGATGAGAAAAGTTGAGATACTATTGCACCAGTGAAAGGGAGATACAACAAAAACCTGGATTAGGTAGTAGGCATGGAGAAGAGGGGACAGATTTATGGCCTGCTTAGGAAGCAAAATATGCAGAATTTGATCGGTACGATGTAGCAACATAGAATATGTAGTCAACAGTTGACTTGACTACAAAATTTAGGTTTGAATTGTAGTCATCTTTTAGTTGTATGATTCGGGGCACTTAAAGATTTATTTATATCATCTTTGATCTTGTTTCACAGTTTGAAAAATTGTGTACAATAATAGCTTCCACATAAGATTGTTGTGTGGATTAAATTGACTATATAACAATGCTTTATTAACTCCAAAGCACTTCATAAGAGTTACTTCATTAAATTACTATATCTCAAAGGAGTACCGAGAGATATTTCTAGATCCATGTACAAGAAAGATCAATTAATGATATCTGTATCTTTTTTTCCCTTTGTGTAAGAGAGTATTTAAAAGGTGACCTTGGTGAAGTATTTTCAGTATCATATAACTTGTTTCCTTTGTTGCCAAGGAAGATACTAGAGTATAATAATAATATAAAAAGATAGAATACAAATCATTCCTTAAGACATAGCTCAAATTCTAGCTCTTAACAAGTTGGTGGTAAAGTCGCATCCTATCCCTTGGCCTTGTCTTACTCATCCATAAAACTAGGATATTGTACAAAGTTCTTCTTATTTCTACCGTAAGATACTAACTAGCTCTCAACTCCCAACATTTCTTCTATTAATCCACTTCAACAAGAGCTACTGGCCTAGTTTCAACTCTTGCAAACCTATTGGAAATGATAACCTTCCTAATAGAGAAATTAACTCTTATTTTCCTGTAGCTTCAGCAGGAAATATCGAGTGCTGTGTTTTTTTCCTTGATCTTCTTCCTCAAAAGACAATCTTGGCTTTAGATCTTGGAGGCTGATTTTTCCTAAGACCAAGATTAGATATTGTTGTTTTCCATAGTCTGGCTTCCCTGTTTTCCTCCATGTTAAAATCTTTGCTCTACTTACTCCCCATTTCATAGTTGAAGGCAAGTCTTCCCATTCTTTAAGGCCTACCTCTTCCCCAGAGTTTGCTGGGTTTTTATTTTATTGTTGAAGGATACACTCGTCCATTTGTTTAGTAACATAAACTATTTTTGCAAAGACTATATTCTTTGTCATGTATGGTTGCTGAAGTCTCTCTTCCTTAACTTGTGTTCTGCCAGTGTTTTGACAGATAGTACCTTCCCTCCAGAAGCACAAACAGACAAACAAATGACACCTCCCCAGGGATTTTTCCCATGTCTTAGGTTGTCTATTGTATATTTCAACTATAATTTTTTGCCCCCAGCATATGAGGGTTGTTAGTTCAGCTTACAGTTTTTTCCAGCAAAATCTACCATTTTTCCAGGCTGAGTCCCAAGTTACACAAAACAGATATAAATGCCTCGCATTAGTTTTTCGGCTAGCCCCTAGACAGGTTAGAACAAATATACACAATAATTTGTGAATAAAGTCTGCTCTGCTCCCTCCAGAATTAGGGACTATGGTCCCACACTGGGAATGCAGATTGCCACTTCTTAGAGACAAGACCATTGCCATATAGGGGATAAGATGGAGAAAGGATGAGTAAAAACACCACAAAACTTTTCTACCATTTTTCAGTTGCCTTTTTCTTAATTCACTATTAGCTTAGTTGCTGTAAACTTTTGACTATTTTCCAGAGTTCTGATAAGGTTGGTTATGACAGTTTTTGCTTATTTTTCAATGTTTCTTTCGAGTGGGGGATAGAGGTGGGATGGAAAGCATGTCACTGCCTACCCTACCATTTATGCTGATGTAACTCATTTATGCTATCTTTTATAATTACATAATTACCTGAACCAGTGTTTTTTATTTTTCATGTGGACTTGAATTACTGTCTGGGGTCATTTGCTTTCAGCCTAACGAACTTCCTTTCTTGTAAAAAAAAAAAAAAGTTAGCTAGCAATAAATTCTCTCAGGTTTTTTTTTCTTTTAATTTGGGGATGGGTATACACACACTTAATGGGTGCAGTGCGCATCATCTGGGAAATGAAAACACTTGAAGCTCTGACTTGGGTGTGGCAAAGGCAATATACGTTATCTAAACATTTGTACCCCTGTAATATGCTCAAATAAAAAATTTAAAAAATAAATAAATAAAAAATAAATTAAAACGTGGGGATGTTGGGGAGGACTAAGATTACCCACAATAAAAAAAATTGGCAATGCCTTTATTTACTCTTCATTTTTAGCATAAAGTTTCTCTAAATATAGAATTTGGGGTTCACAGTTATTTTTTTTCTTTGAACACTTTGAATATGCTATCACACTGCTTTCTGGCCTCCAATGTTTCTTATGAGAAGTCAGTTATTAATTTTTTCAGTGGTCCATTATAAGTGATGAATCATTTTTCTCTTGCTGTTTTAGAATCTTTTTTTCTTTTCTTGTCTTTCAGCAAAAGACATTAAGGTTTTTTACTAAGATGTGACTATTTTTGGATCTCTACTTTTATCCTATTCGGAATTTCTTGAGATTCTTAGTTGTGCAGATTTATGTTTTTTAAAGAATTGGGGAAGTTTTGAGCCATTATTTTTTCAAATATCTCTTCCTCTCTTTTCTTTCTTCTTCTGTCACCTCCATTATGCATATGTTGGTGCACCTAATGGTGTTCCGCATTTCCCTAGGGCTCTACTCATTTTCCTTCTTTCTTCTCTCTCTGTTCTTCAGATTGCATAATCCCTATTGATCTATCTTTAAGTACATTAACTCTTTCTTCTGCCAGCATAAATCTACTATTGAGCACCTCTAGTGAACTTTTCATTTCATTAAATTTTCAGCTCCAGAATTTTCATTTGGTGCTTTAAAAATTATTATTATTTTTAATTGACAAATAGTAACTATACATATTTATAGGGTACAATGTGATGCTTTGACATAAGTATACAATGTGGAATGAGTAAATCTAGCTAATTAACATAACTATCACCTCACTTACTTATCATTTTTTGTGGTGAGACATTTGAAATTTTTTCTCTTAACAATTTGAAACATACATTAACTATAGTCAACAAACTGTGCAATACATCTCAAAAATTTATTCCACTTACTTAACTGTAACTTTGTATCCATTAACCACTGCCTCCCCTTTCCCTATCCACCCTACCCTCCCAGATTCTGGTAACCATTCTATTCTCTACTTCTATAAGTTTGATATTTTCAGATTCATATATAAGTGAGATCATGCAGTATTTGTCTTTCTGTGTCTGGCTTAGTTCACTCAGCATGCCCTTCAAGTTCATCCATGTCATGGCAAATGACAGGATTGCCTTCTTTTTAAAGTCTGAATAGTATTCCATGACATACATATACCACAATTTTTTATCCATTCATCCATTGTTGATCACTTGGGTTGTTTCCATATCTTTACTATTGTGAATAATGCTGCAATTAACATGGGAGTGTGTAGTGGCTGCCTGAATTACTTTAATAAAGCTTATTTTATTCTGCAGTGGAGGCCTGTGATGTTGCTCTTTGGACAATGCAGCTTTGGTATGCACACAGACACCCTGAGATGACAATGCTCTTAGCCTGGCTCTTTTGGCTGTCTTTCCCTGACAACAGATGATAAACTCCACTAATTGCAGGCCATTACTCTCTTGCTTTAATTTTTAAAGTTTATTTTTAATAAACTTTCTTCCCAGAATACTCTAACTTCTAGAGAAAGAAGGTAGAGGTTACAGAAACCATGGTGGCATTCAATTTCAAAGGAGCCAAGGCACAAGGCTGAAAACTGAGGGTTAGCAGGTATGGCTCTAACAGAGTGACAGTTGAATGATGGTAATATTTGTGGTGGTGCTGATGGCAAGAAAGGTGCAGTGAGATTAGAATTTTAGAAAGTCCTACTGTAAAGTGATAAGAAGTGTTAATAAATGAATTCTTCCTATATTTCCTTCTTCCTACTTGCTAAAGAGAATTCAAGTTTGATATGCACTGGTCTCTTCTTTTCCTGCGCAATGGAAGAAGAGTTCTGCCTTATCAGGCTCACTCTTGGAGTTTTGTTACATAGAATAAATCAAGAATAAAGAAGAAGGTCAGGAGCATAAAATGTTAATAATAGGTACATATAGGGAAGATCTAGAGGGGATTTTTAGGGGTTATGAGGAGAAGAACTGTGATTTGTAAAGGAAATGGATGAAAGAAATGGAACATTTTAAGGAAGTGTTGCTGTGGTTTATGAATCCCTATTCACAGTAGTACTGGTTATTCTCCATTTGTTCCTGCAGATTCATTCTATACCATTCTCTGTTTTGCTCTGTGCCCTTGAAGGCTCTAGGTACTACATCTCCCAGGTACCTAGCTGGGGCTTCTGTCAGAGTCAGTTAATGTAATGCACTAGCATAAAGATCAAACTATGAAAAGAGAGAGATATTGGATAGTATGTTGATTCTCCACGCCACAACTAACCTGGTTATGTTTTTGGCAGTACTGCAGTCCTTTATTAAGGGTTATAACTCCTGTTTAGAAGCCCTTCTCCCATAGCTACACCTCTTACTGAGTTCTAGTAACACCACTCCCACCCCTGGTTCCTTCACTCCTAGTTATGGTAGTAGCTTCCCTCTGTTAGTCCTCAGGCATCTCACTGTCTTTGTTGGTTTCCCCTACCTTACCTACATCTTTGTACAAATGGCCCGTATATTAAATCTTCCTCAATCATACCCTTTGAGCATGGCATCTATGTCCTGCTGGGACTCTGGCTGATACAGCAGTGTTTAAGAAATACAAATGAAGACATCACTTACTTTGAAATTATTCTTGATTGCATAAATTGTTTTTGGCCAGGGTATAACTCTAGGACTAAACACATGAATAACAAACTTGTAGGTGTCTTACAATATAGGGTAATTTTAGCCTCTTATGTAAAATTCTATGACTCTAACTATGAAAGAGGCATGAGAGGATGAATTATGTTTCTGGCAGGGTTTTGAGGTAACATCGGATAAATTTAGAAGAGAAATAGATAGATTCCATACTTATTGCACTATCTGCTGGCTTCATGATTTTAGATGTGTAATTTCATTTCCTAATGGCTCCAACTTTCTTAATGAAGTCAGCTAATGCTTTCCTTTAATTTTAATAGAAACTAATTTTATTTCCTTCTTGCCTTTCTAAATTATTTCTCCTTCATCACCAAAAGGGCTATAGTTGACACATGTGGACTGCCTGGGTGCCTGGACTCAGTACTTAATAGGCTTTAACGATAATATGTAGCTATAGAATATAATATTTATTAAAAGAGATGCTGGTGCGTTTAGCAACCTTGTGGCAATATTTGATTCCAAACAGACAATTCAGGAACAACACTTATAATTTCAGCCCTTTGGGTAACTTTTTCAGCTGTTCCTGGTGATTGGTGGTTAGCACTGTATGACCAATGAGAAAGCAGTTGCTTTCCCTGGCTCTTGGTAAACCATCACTTCTTTCTTTATTTATACTGGACTTTCTGCCTTTGCCCAATAGACACATTCATGAAGAGTTGCATATGGAGAAAAATCATTTTAAAATGCACTATTAAAAGAAAATCCTAATGTGAATCTCTTTATAAAGAAAGGGCTTCTAATTTATTTTCATACAAATTCAACATAGGAAATACCAATTTTACATGTAAAGTGTACATTTGTAACATGTTTGCTTTTTCCCAGCAGCTCTTAAAGTACCTGCAGAGTCTAGCTAGGAAAACAACTTGACTCTAATATGCATTTGTATCTTTCAGCTATTTTTTTGCATTAAATTCTTTGTAATGTCTGGGCTTTCTGCCACTATTTCAGTTTATTTGGGAAAAACCTTTATGGCTGATCCTACGCAAGGTAAGTAGGGCAGCCTCCTTGGCAATGCTGCTGTTTGCATTATTCCTAGCAAAGATATTGCTTTCTTTGCCTTCCTCTCTTCATTCTCAGAAAAGGCTCCCCATATGACCTTTAGCTCAGCTCTTCAATTCCTCAACTTTTCTGATGAGTCAATATGAGATCTTCATAAATAGGGACCATCATCAGGCATTTGGGGTACAGCTGGAAGACCACTGAACCTCCCAGCAGAGCATACCCTATCCTGACAAGCCCATGCCCTGCCAGGCCCATCTGGCTGAAGTCTTCAGAACAAAGATGTACAAAGTAGATCAAAGAGACTTTAGAAGTCATTACATTTTCCCTCCTGCCTTTTTAATAGCATATTAAATGTTATGGTTTAATGAATTGTTTATTTTAATCTCCCTTTATAAGCCCCAGATTGTTATACAAGAGACTTTCAAAACCCAAAGGGCAGAAATGGTTTGTCTTTAGTTATAGTCTGGAAAAAGAAGCCTCATGTCTAGTCTCCTTTCACTTTCTGGCCTTGCTATGCCCTTGTCTATGTCTGTATCTTAAGTTCTGACACTCCAAGGGGCTGAGGAAAAAATGAGGGAAAAGTGAACTAGAAGTGAATATCTGTTCACTGAGCACTTATTATGTGTCAGACCCTTGTTCTAGGGGCTTTATATACAGTATTGTAGATAATCCTCATTAAACATTAGTAAATAGATGCTATTATTAGTTCCATTTGACAAATGAGAAGACAAGCAAAGTTGATTGATGTCACAAAATTTTTATTCGATGGGAGATCTGAGTTCTAAACCCAGGTTTATCTGGTTCCAGAATATATGCACTTCTCATCATACCATGATACCTTCCACTTTGTAAAGCACCCATCTATCTGAGTTTCCTGTCCATTTTGAACTAGGTTTTCATGGCTGGACAATGTCCCTGACAGCATTATATCAAACTATAAAAGATGTTTGGCTATTACGGTGCATCTCTCAGTCTCTTGGTAAGACTGCACCCACATTATGAGATGATGTGGAAGAATCATGAACTTTAATCCACTGCCAAGATCCCCTTATACTTGCTTATAGGAATGTATTTAATATTCTATTTTAGAATCAGAATGTTTGCATTTTCATGCTACTTTTCTCACACTCACAGCCTCTCCCACACTCACACTTCAAACTGAACCAGTGTTGGCATTGTTCTGTGGTGCTTCTCCTCCTCACCCAATAACCATGAGCTGGAGTGAAAAGGCAGCAGGAAACTAGCTACAATCATGTGACCAAAGACACTAAATGCTTCCAAATCTTGAGGAACCATCTAGGGTCTGGGTTTTACCCTGGAGTTTTTCAGTCTTAAAGATACCGCTGCTAACCTCTTTGTACTACTGTTGCTTCATCTGCTCTACCTATTACAGATGCTGTTCAGGAGAACCCACCCAGGGTGTCCCTGCTGCTACTTGAAGTTTCCTAGACTTCTTTTGGTTGTATGACTTTTTGAGTAGCTAGGGCTCCTGGGGTCTCTTGCTTTTGGTGGAGGTGAGCAACCATGAGAACTCCCTGCAACCAGCGATAGAAGAAGACAGATCTGATAAAGAGAGACTTAGTTTGCTCCTCCTGGGCTTCCTAAACCATCTGATAGCTGTTCGTTCTTTTAACTTACATGTACCTCTTAACTGAATCTTCACTGGCTTATTAACTTTGTCAGCCTTTAAATAGCTGGCAACATTGGGCTGCCAAATATAAAACAGGATAAGGTTATTTCATGTGAACCTCCCAGACCTCCCTAGTGACTCTCTGGAAGAGGCTCTCAGAGCCTTGAAGAATATCAGGCAGAATCAGGACAAATCATAAAATTCTGTTTCGAAAATTCCCCCTTAAGAGGTATGATATCCTAATTGGGCACTGGCCAATCAGGATGGATGCAGATAATAGGTAGGGAAGTATAGGAGCATATTAGCTGAATGTCACAACCACATTAGGAGTTATTATTATTATTTTACTGATAGGGCTGCCTTATCAAGAAAGACTGGAGACATCTTTTAGCAGTAATCTCATTAAGCCTTCGCTTTCCATTATTGGGTGGAAACTTGGAATTTTCATTTCTGCCAAGGCTCTGCCAAGAGATGTCTTGGAGAAACTTTTGTAGATGTGAGCAGAACATTTAACAAAAGAAGATGGAGCTTTTGGCTGCTTCTCTACATGCCTTTCTTCCTTATCACTCTCTTATTCTCTTGAGATGCCGTAAACTATGCAAGGTTCTTATTCCCCTGCTCTTTTCCATTAACTCCTCAGCTGGTGATTATGGCTGTGCTACTGGGAACTAGTGGCATGTTGATCCAAGTGTCAATGAGGACGCCTGTGTATTATTCAGTCTATTATCTTACTGCTAGGTAGTACTGCTTTCAAACTTAAATTACATGTGACAGTGCTTTGTCACTTCTCATATTTCCCCAATGTCTTTCAGAAAGAGGCCCCCATAGATCCCTGAAAAGAAAAAAAGATATTCGATGTTTTCTATCCTTCAATCCTCCCTTCATCTGACACTCAATTCCATTTTCCCCAGCTTCCCATGGCTAGTAACAGAGAATAACAAGGCAACGTACTTCACAAGCAAAATCTCCATTTGCCTCAGAGTTTCCTTGTCTTCCAAGACTCCCAATGATTTCTTTTTGGCTTTGTCCTCTAAGTGGCTAAAGCAAACCAGGGATCAATCTGAATACAGGGAATAGAAACCAGGTCTAATTAAGACTCACACAGAAACATGTACAGAAAAGGGGCAGTTGGCTAGGGAAGTGGAACTCGTTTCCCTTTTTCCTGAAGTGTGGTTTTGATTAGTGGTAGAAACACAGAGATTCCGTGACAGTAATTTGAGATTCACAGGTTTTTGCCTCTCTCTGGCCCCAGCACTTTATCACTGTGAGACCTTGTCAGAGCTCTGCTCTTTTGTATCATTCATAATCTACTCTGTCAGCTGTAAGGTCTTGAAGAGCCACATAGTTAATGTGATTCTCTAACCTTGAGTCACTAAAATTGAGCCAAAAAATAAAAACAGCTGTCTCATTAGTAAACCTTACTAATACACAAAGACAATTATTCACCTAGTCCATTTTAATGGGAATTAACAGAGATGCAGTTCAGAAAAGATTAACCCTAACTACTTTAATAAGAATATACATAGGGAACATAATAACACATTTCAAGACCTTATTATAATGAACTACCCAGCTTGAGACTTCCTTTGGTACTTACCATGGACCTATGTCAATCCCCTGTTTCAAAATTAGAATGAATAAAAAGTGGACAAAGAAAAATGAATGCTATTGATAAGAAGCAGCCAACAGGGAGTCAAGACTCCAACCTCCACAGATCAGTGACTTAGCATTATTTAATGACTATTTTAAAATATCTACAGTTGTCAAGGAGAACTTTTTATTATGTTTTTTACTGAAAAGCATTTTTAGAAGGGCTGACACAATTTTTTTCCTTTATCCTTTCCCACATCTCCAGTTGATTTAATGCTATAATTGCTTAATCTTTCTGAGCTAGAAATCCTGTTCAATCATTCAACATCTAATATGTAATGGATTGATAACCTATATCTTCTGTTTAGACCAGAATAGATCCTTAGTGAGTTTTCAGGTCATTGAAACTATTTTCCCTTTTCTAAGCACCCCCTCCCCATTCAATATACAGATAAGAAAATAAGGTTAGTTACAATCTAGTGACGGAGTCAAAATTAGAGCTCAGATCTCCTGATACCCAGATGAGCAGTCTTCACAGTGTCAAATATTCATTATCAGAGAGACTTTCAAGAAGTAAGGCACTCAGTCTTCCCTGCAAGGTGCCTGTTTGACACTTGTTGACAGCTAGCAAAGTGCTTCACATTTTACTGGAGGTTACTATGCTTTCAGTGAGATCTTTTAGAGAGGAGCTTCAGAACAGCTAGCAAAACAAGCATCAGACAGTTATCTTGACAATGCATATGTTCTTGACATTCCCTGTTAGAGCACTGATAAAAGTCAACAAAAAGATTAAAGTTGATAAGAATAGACAAGTGGATGCTATCAGGCAGAACCAATGATGTAAGCAAATGAACAATTTTATTGTAGAAAATATTTTTTGACAATATGCACTATAAGATGCCTATTTAAAAATAGATTTAAATTATATACAGTTTCACCAAATGGTAACAAGAGTGAGTAGTATTTGAGCAGTAAGTTTCCAAGTCAATTTCATTTTTATTTTGTGCTTCTGATTTTCCAAATGCTCTAACATGACAATAAATTATTCTATTGATTAAAAAACATTTTAATTGCTTTGAGACTTGAGGTAAATGTGTGTCATATATAGAATTGGAAAACACTGAGCTCTGCTCCCATCAGTAAATGGTTCTCCCATAAAGTGACTAGTCTCATTTTTTATGTCACACAAGTACGATATATTTATGTACTAATACTTCAACTTTAAAGTTATGTAATTTATTTTCACTATTCTAGCACCTACATGTTATGGTATCAAACCATCTCTTTCTTGTCACTAGTGTTTAGGTCATATAGTTCAAAGGACATAGGTCAACTACATTAACCTAATACGTTTACACATATTGACTGATTTTAGAACCTGCCTAGTTAGATGTATGTCCTTACATGAAACCACTTAATCATTTTATTTTTCATACACCTATTAAGTTGGCACTATGGTCCAAATGAAAATCATTTTGCTATGCTTTAACGTTATCTGGTATTAATGAGTCTCTGGAGGTCTCTGGATGGATTTTACTGCCAAATATGATTCGGCCTAACACTGCAAGTGAAACACTGAACTCAGGGCATTTTGTTTGCCCATAGATTTTTGCCTGGAGTAGCAGCCTAGACATTTGAAAGATTGTAAAATGAAAAATTCTTAATACTTTACCACAAGACCACTCAGATTAATTCAATGTGGTATTGGTGTTCTTGGTTCAAAAAAGTTGCATATATTCATCTTCACATAACTGCCACAAAAATATCCCATGTCTACCTTTAATAAGTAAATTGAGTCAATGGATTCAAGCTCCAGTTAACTGCTATTAAACAGTATTTCTGCAATATTTGTGTGAACAATGATTATGGCTAGTTGATACTATAATCTTTGCCTTCATGTTGCTCACAAACAGGTTGAAAGAAACAAGAAACAACCCTCAAGAATGTCTAATAAATGCGTACAGAGGAGATGGGTGATTGCATTTTCAATGGGAGTGACAGGAACAAAAGGGAGCCATTCTTCACAGTGTCACCAAATGAAAGAATGAGGGAAATCAGTTAAGCTTTTTCAGTGGTCCATGTCTGAAGTGTTATGGGCCTGGATTAGGGTGATGAAAGTACAAAATGGAGACATAAACATGCCAGAGCATTATAATGAAAGAACAAACAACCAGCTTAGTGATTAATTGATCATGAGGAGAAGGAATTGAAAGTATTAGAGATAGTTTAACAATTCAATCCTGAGTAACCCCAAGGAGAAAGGGTCTTTTGTCAGACATAGGAAATTCAGGAGGTAGATCTATTGTGGAGGTAGGATGAAGAGATGAATTATGTTGAATTTTGTCAGACTGGTACATAAAGGGTATTCTGGAAAATTATGTAACTGGATTTCTATTTGACATTTTACAAAGTCTTTCCTAGTATCCTATGCATAAGATGGATCAATTGGGACCAGACAATTGTGTTTAAACACACACACACACACACACACACACACACCTATGGTTAAATAATCTGTGTTCTAATTAATAGTTTAGTGTTAACCCATCTCTAATGGGTCTCTATCTTCTGCCTTGTCATATTAATCATTTGTATTAATGAATTGCATGAGAACATAGTTCAAATGCTTATTTAACAATTAGTAGATACAAAGCCAGAAGAGATAATGATTTAGTAGAAAATAGTTTCTACCCATCGCTTTAGCCTCTTGTTATCAGGTTTTGGGTTCTGATTTTTAACAAGATGAAAGTTAATAGTGATACATTTCAACATCCTACTTTTGTACTTTTGTGTATAAAACCAGCTCTACAAGTACAGTAGCACAGCTTTGAGATTACTTGCCTTAAGAACAGGGAGAGGCCGGGCGTGGTGGCTCACGCCTGTAATCCTAGCTCTCTGGGAGGCCAAAGCGGGCGGATTGTTTGAGCTCAGGAGTTCGAAACCAGCCTGAACAGGAGCGAGACCCCATATCTACTAAAAATTAGAAAGAATTTAATTGGACAACTAAAAAATATATAGAAAAAATTAGCTGAGCATGGTGGCGCATGCCTGTAGTCCCAGCTACTCAGGAGGCTGAGGCAGGAGGATGGCTTGAGCCCAGGAGTTTGAGGTTGCTGTGAGCTAGGCTGACGCCACGGCACTTAGTCTATCCCGGGCAAAAGATTGAGACTCTGTCTCAAAAAAAAAAAAAGAACAGGGAGAGACATGTGAAAAAGGGTCACTGTCCTAGTCAATAAATTCCATAAGTCAACAGCATTTTGAGGCTATGTTAATAGATGTTCAATATGGAT